>RJWM01014909.1:0-49150 GCA_004363535.1 Dasyprocta punctata
GAACAATGACTTGCACAAAAGAATGAAATTTGAACCCTACCTCACAGCATGCACAAAAATTAACTTAAAATGAGTTATAGTGTTAACTGTAAAGTTAAAACTAGAAATCACAGGCACAAATATCTATCACCTTGGGTGAGGCAATAGTCTCATACAACAAAAGTAGAAGTAGCAACAGCAGCAAAATAAATAGACACAAGCCAGGCCTGGTGTTGCATGCCTTTTTTTTTTTTTTTTTTTTTTTTTTTTTTTTGCAGCACCAGGGATTGAACTCACAACCTCACACCTGCCAGGGCAGGCACTTAAGGCACTGAGTCAAACTCCCAGCCCTGGTTTTTTTGAGGCAGGGTCGCACTATGTAGCTCAGGCCGGCCTTGTGCTACGCATTGTAGCCCAAGCCGGCCTCAAACTCACAGCGCTCCTCCTACCTCAGCCTCCCAAGTGCTGGGATTAAAGGCATGCACCAGAGCCGGGTGTGGTGGCACACGCCTTTAATCCCAGCACTCAGGAGGCTGAGGTAGATGAAGCGTTGTGAGTTCGAGGCCGGCTTGGGCTACAATGCGTAGCACAAGGCCGGCCTGAACTACATAGTGTGACCCTGTCCCAAAAAACTAGGGCTGGGAGTTTGGCTCAGCGGTTTAAGTGCCTGCCTGGTAGGCACGAGGTTGTGAATTTGATCCCTGGTGCAGCTAAATAAATAAATAAATAAATAAACATAAAATTTGATCCAAAAATACAGTGAATGCCTAAATTTTTTAAAAATCTATTACAATGAAAGATACTTTGCTATAGTCCCCCTCAAAATACTCCATCTCACTTCAGACACATTTGTTCTGTTGTTCTTGCCATTTTCTAAAGTAGCCCTGGAAGTTCTCTTTTGTAAGATTCTTTAGTTCATGGCTGCCTCTGTGTCCTGAATTGATTTGTTTGTTTTTTGTGGTCATTTTGACTTTAGGAAATAGCCAGAAGTCACATGATGCCAGATCCAGTGAATCAGGTAGATGAAGACCTATCTAAGATCAAGTATTTTTATTTGACAGAAACTGCTATAAGCATTTTGAATTGATTCAGGACACTGAGGCAGTCATGACAAACCAACTAAAGATACAAACCAGAACTGCTTCCAAAAGTGGCAGGAATGATGGATAAGTGTGTTCAAGGCAAGGGAAGTATCTTGAGGGGGATAAATGGCAGTATGAGAAGGGGAGTATTACCTGCAGACGACGTTCAGCTTGGCATGAAGATGAACGTTCTTCTCTGTTTTAAAAAATATTTTATTTTGGCCAAAATACATATTTACTTAGACAAATAAGGAAATATAGATGAGCAAGCAAAAAGAAAGAACACATAATCACTCAACATTTTGTTGCATGTCATAAATATTTCTAGATACCCTTCCCTGGGAAGATGAAATCATGTCTGTCTTTTATGTTGTTACATTCCCAGAAACTGGGGTAAGGTAGATAATCATGGAATGCCTGTTGAATGAATACATAATATGTACACACTATAGACATTTTTATTTATAAAAATGAGATTCCATTGTACATATTGCTTTATAACCTGCTCCCCCACCACCATTAGTAATGTATTATAACCTTCTTTTCAGTTCAATAAGTATATGTTTACATCAGAAATGTAATAGATACTGCCAGATTGCAAATAGAATTCAGGGGGTCTGTGAACTTGAATGGGAAAAAAAAATTATAATCTTATTTTCACTAATTTCTAACTGAAATTTCTCATTTCCTTTGGTTTGACTGCAGACAATAAGCTACAGTTGTGTTAGCTGTGTTTGTGACTTCACTACCTTTGTAAGCCTAGATATTTTCATGTCAAATTACCAGTTGCTGATTTGTTGAAACACTGTTTATGTTCATCACTGTTTTGAAATTATACAAGTTCTTACACCTGCCCATAGATCTCGTTAGTGAATATGCTAATAAAAGAGTATATATACTACAATAATAGAAATTTTTAAAATAGTGTGCGTGTGTGTTTGCTTGGAACAGGACCCAGGACCTCACCATGTATGCTGAGCGTGTGCTCCACCACTGAGCTACACCCCCAGGCCTTAGAATATTTTGATAACTATACTTTAAGATAATTGGTTATCATGAAAATCTTAAACAACCTATTTTATGTGTTTAAAACCATCACTCCAAGGAAGGGTCCATGAGTCTCATTCAGAAGGTTCATGGTCCAGCAATGGTAAAGAATACTGGATAAGGTAGCTCATACCTGTAATCCCAGCACCCTGGGAGGATGAAGCAGGAAGATTGCAAGTTTGAGACCAGCCTGGTCAATTTAGCAACTTAGTGAGGACCTGTGTCAAAATTAAAATTTAAATAAGCTGGGGTTGTAGCTCAGTGCCTAGACCCTAGGTTCAATGCCTAGACACACACATACACACACACACACACCACACACACACACACAAAATCCCTGATCTATACCACCTTATTTTTTCATTTTTTATTTTAAAATTATTTCAAATTTACAGGAAAGCTGCCAAAAATAAGACAGTTCCCAAGTATTCTTCATCCAGCTTTCTGTAACATCAATATTACATAGCCATAAGATATTGCTAAAGCTAGGCAATTAACATTGGTACAACACTAGTAAGAAGTCCTCAGGTATAACTCAAATTTCACATGTTTTTCTACTAGTGTCCTTTTCTGTCCCGTGAGCCAATTCAGAATCCTACATGTCATCTAATTGTCATGTGTCTTTGGTCTCTTCCAATCTGTGATAATTATGTAGAATTTCCTTTCCTTTCATGGCCTTGACACTTTTGAAAAGTACTAATTGTTTAATTTGTAGACTATTCATCGACTTGAGGTTGTCTAGTATTTTCTTGCCATTAGATTAAGATTACATATTTTAGGTAAGAAGAGCAGGAGAGTGACATTTTGCTCAAGTGAGGGTATCACAACAGGCTTACATGATGTTAATATGTTTCATTCCACTGTGTGATGGCTACAGTGTAAGTATTATACACATAATAGGGTGTAAATTAATTGACTTAATCAGTCCCTTTCTGATGGACTTGTAGCTCGTTTTCAATCTGGGCTGTTACAAACAGCATGACAATGAACAAAGAAGTACTGTACTGTGTGATGGGCAGGGCATCCTGGGGACACAAGCAGCTGCCAGGAGAGGGGATGAGTACGCTGTTCCTGGAGGCATGTAACAGCAGAATAGCACCAGATGCTGCTCTCATTTCCCCACTAGAGAGCATCTGTGGATTTGGGACTGTAGCAAAAATGCATAGAAGCAATAAAAAAAGATGCTCCCCTTCTCTGGATCTCCAGTTCACGAGGCCTGGAGGCTCAGATCAGGTGGAGATGAAAATTGCTCCCCAGAACAGGCCAGCTCTGGTTAGTATTCTGAGCTCCCTGCTCTGCTGATGGCTAATTGCCCCTAAGAGCTGAGCTCACTGGAGGGGAAAACGCAAGGCCGCCTAACCTTTGCTGTGCTCAGCACGCCAGCCAGCTTCCCAGATGAAAGGGCCCTGCTGCCCCTCGCTGCCTCAGCCCCTTCTGCTTGCTGTGACTGCTAATGGAGCCGGGAGGCTCAGGCTCCCAGTGTCTAGCTGAGGAGTGACCACAGTGACTTATCCAATCTAGCCAGGCTGGGGGGCCTCAAGGGAGCCAGTGCTAGACCTGAATACTGGGTTCCTAAAATGCATGAGGCACCAGCCTTTTGAAAAACAGTAATATCTAAGAAAGCTAATCACATGCCTACTCAGTGATCCAACCTCTCCAGTCAGGGGAAATAGTGCCTATGTCTAACAAAAAGATGTTTGCAGAAGCTGTATTTGCAATCACCGAAACTCGGAAACAACTCAAATGCCCACCTGCAGAATGGATATAAACAGATTGTGATGTGTCCGTGCAATGGAATGCTGTGTGGCAATAAAGATTGGAACAAGCTACTGCTACTTGCAGAAACATGGTGATTCCCAGATATTGTGTTGAGTGAGAGAAATCAGGCACGAGAGGTCATGCTGAATGAATCTTTTTATACAATGTTCAGAAACAGGCAATTTTCAACTACGGTGCTTGAAATGAAAGTAATGGTTGTCCTTGGGAAGGGGATGGTATTGACTGGGAAGGTCCATTAAAAGGGGGCTTCAAACAGGATGGAAGTGATCTCCTACTTGCTATAGGAGGGGATTCTCTGAGTATGGGCCCAAGTAAATGTTCATCAAACTATACATTTAAGAGGTTATATTACACTCTAATTGAGCAACAACAGCAAAATGACAGTCTCAGGAGGTGGGAAAGCAACCAGGGAGGAAGGATAGGTCCCAGCTCAGCCTGCATGGCTGTGTGACCTGGGCCGCCCAATCAACTCTCTAAGTGCACCAGTCAGAGAGGGCTGATGGTGGCTGCCTCCTTTGCAGAGGATCAATGAGATGGGTGGGAAGCTAACATCTAGATTGCAAGTTAATGTTCATAGAGTGACTCAGTCACCCCGCTAAGTGCCTGAGCACTGGCCTGGGACCCCAGGATCCATGGATGGGTTAAACCAGCCTCTGACCCAAAGGTGCCTCAGACTAACCAAGGAGAAAGACAAGACCCCCACCAGACAAGCAATTGCACACTCCAGTGAGGGTTGCAGAAGTGTCCATTGCGCAGAGGCCTAAAAGCCAGGGAGAAGCCAGGATCTTAGGACATGGCAGGTGGAAGAACTGGTGAAGGCAAGAACCACACACCCAGAAGGATCTGGGGCTCTCAAAGGGCTGAAGGAGACTGATGTGGCAGAGAAAGCCAGAAGGGCACCATGGCAGTGCAGGCCACTGAAGTCTGCAAGGCGGGCAAAGCTTGCGTTCTGCTTGGTGCCTACTGGGAGACTATGGAGAACTTCAGATTCATAAGTGACACAATCTGCTTTGTGTTTTTAACTACTTAACAGTCAAACACAAAAAATCATATTCTAGATGATTATATACACACGATCCCAAATCTCACTAAGGTATGATGAGAGGCATCATTGAAGGATGAACTTGGGCAGTCTCAGAGGGGGGGTGGAATCATCCCCACTGGATCTGGATGGGACTCACAAAACCAAAAATTCACCCAGATATACACATACAGTCAAGGCACTCAATGGCACAGTCTATTTTTAATCCAAACCTTGGTTTCAAAAAAAAAAGCAAAATAAAATTAAAAATTATCTTATACAATCTTAAAAGAAGTTTTATTGGCTAATACTTCCTAAAAGAAGTTCTATCAAGGATTAATTTCCATACAATCGCATTAAACTCTTCTTTTTCTTTTTTTCCATATTAGGGTCTTTGAATTGAGCTATATCTCTGGCCCTTTTAAAAAAAATTTTTTTTTTTTTTGGACAGGATCTTGCCAGGCTGGACTTGAACTTACAATCCTGCCTCATCCCCCAGAGTGCTGGGATTATAATTGTGGGCCACCATGCCTGGCTCACATTCACTCTTTTAAAGTGTGCAGTTGGGTGGGTTGTGAACTACACATGTACCAGAATCTCAACCTCTACAATCAAGACATGTATTTCCATTCATCACAAAAAGTTGCCTTGTGCCCCTTCATGGAAGATCCTATTCCCTTCCCCAGGTCCCGGCATCTGTAAATGTGGTTTGGCCTTTCCCAGATGCTATTAAATAGAATCATCCAGTACTGAACCTTTTGGGGTCTGCATCTTTCATTAAGCGGAATCCTTTTGAGATTCATCCATGTTTTTGTGTATATTGGCTGTTTGTTTCTTTTCACTGCTAAGTAGTATTCCAGTGTCTGGCTGCCCACAGCGTAACTGTCCACTCAGCAGTTGATAGACCTTTGAGTTGTCTCTGGTTTGGGGTGATTATGAATCAAGCTTTCATGATATTCGCATGCAGGTCTTTGGTGGGGATATGTTTTCATTTCGCTTGAACAATATACTAGTACTGGGATTGATGGGGTTTCTGACATGAACTTGTGAATGTCATAAGAAACTGCCACTATGGTTTTCAAAGTGGCTGCCATTCAGGATGTCCTTGGTCCTCGGCACAGATAAGGGCAGGGAGGATGAAAGAGTTTTACCAACCTGCCTAAAGCCCTGCAGTTAGAGGGTGGTATGCAGGGACTCAGAGCCTCCCCTGAGCAGGGCCACTATTGTCTTGCCCACAGGGGCTCCAACAAGTCCCAGACTAAAAATTAGGGCTGTGACGGAGAGACAGGAGTAGACCGTGTTGCTTCTCCAAGTCAAAAAATAATGAAAGAAGAAGAAAAAATAGCCAGGCGACATGAAAGCAGAGAAAATTGCCAGCTACAAGTGAAATATTAATTCATTTGAAGCCAGCCGCTTCCCTCTGCTCCTGCATCCCTTAGTCCCCCAGCAAGTTTTCAAATTAAAGTGCTGGAGGGTTCTTCTCTCCTCTGATGCCCAGGCGGCCAGGACAGTCGGGGCTGGGCACTGTGGCTGGAATGGTGTCTATAATCAGCAAACCAGGACCCTCAACCCACCCTAGCCCCAGCCAGATCCAGACCCCACCTGCTGGGAGGTGATGCCCCTCCCCCCCAGCCTGAGATAGGCCTGACCCCTGCAGGACCGTGGGGAGAACGGAGGTTAATGAGATTTTGATGAACCTGCAGTTTCCATTTTGCGAGGGAAAAGGCTCAGAGCTCCACTAATTAAAGGGAACTGACCTGTAAAATGAGTCTGGGGATGGATGGCAGGGCAGGGAGGGCAGCCAAGTCGAGGAAGGAGGAGAGATGGGCCCCAGCAGCCTTGTCAGTGCATTCTGATCTGATGGGAAGAGCAGGCTCAGAGAATGGGAGGGATTTGCCCAAGGACACACAGCAAATCAGACTAGACCTGGTCCTGAAAGACATCAGGGGAATGGAGGGGAAAATTTGAGAAATGGAGATGGATAAAGAGGGAGACAGAAAGATAGGAAATGTCACCAAATGTATTTTCCTTAGTCATCTCTGACATTTACTGATGACCTGTTGTCCCACTGGCTCTTTTAATCTTCACAACTCTTGGAGGTAGGCATTATTATTCACCTATGGGGAAACTAAGATCGAGAGAACTCAAATGAGTGACCAAGGACACTAAGCCAACCAGGTCTTCCCAAACTTACGCTTGGGGTGATCACCTCCCTATGTGCTAGGGGTGACTTTAGGTCTCAATTTACATATGCTATCCTGGCACCAATACTAACAGTGCTTTTTCATTGTCCAAAGTGTCTGAGTTTAGGCAAAATATTAAATGACTGTCTTACCTAGGCTGCCCCTTGTAAATTGCTTCCTGCATGGCTCAGGACCCAATGCAAAGTATGAGGATCATAAGTAGCTCAACCCAGACACAGAGGCCCCTTCTGCTGTATCTCAGTACCGAGGCAGACAGGCCCAGTGGTAAGGAAAGTGGGCTATGTCCTTTGCACTGCACACTGGTGATTTCTGCAGCATGTGCTGGGCTTGTGTCTGCCCTGGGATAAAGCTTGTTCACAGACCCTTTCTTCCATGACTAGCTTTGCAGTTTTCTGCACTGGGTCCTGGGTACATGCTAGAGCCGTCTGCTCTTTTGGTTTTTCTTTGTTTTTGTTTTTGCTTTGGTACTGAGGATTGAGCCCAGGGCACTCATACTGAGCTATATTCCCAGCCTTTGTTTTTTTATTTTTATTTTAGAGAGAATAAAACCAAACAAAATAAAATAGAATAAAGCAAATCAAAATACAACAATGAAAATAATATAGGACTTCAAAACAAGATAATAAGAAACCAACAATGGCTATCATAATGCTTCTTGTTATCTTCAAATAGCTGCCCATACCATCATACATAATAAAATGAAACAAAACAAAACAGAATAAAACCAAACAAAACAAGACAATGAAAATGATACAGGACTGCAAGACGAAATAATAGGAAACTAACAATGGCTACCATAATGCCTCTTGTCATCTTCAAAATAGTTGTCCAGACCATCAGACATAAAATTAACCAAACAATACGAGAACTAAGTTGCTTTACTTTGGTTGTTATCTTTTCAGAAATTCCAGGTGTGTGACTTCTAATTTCTGTGGTGTCTGTGTCTCCTGAACTTGTTCTGTGTGGGCTGGAGGTCTCAGATTGTATTTTTCTTCTTCGTCTTGATGTTTTCCTGTCTTCCTCTGAATCAGCTCATTGCTGAATCCTGGGTGCTTCCTACATTGGCTGCTCGTCCCTCAGTGTAGTGAATTGGACTAGGCACCTGAGTTCCTCAGATCCAAGGATCCTGGAGTGGTGGAGAGGCACAGGGTGGTGGTTCACTCATACACCCCTGATGGCAGTGGGGCCTTGGGACGTGGCTTCTTCTCCAGTTGGGCACTGAGCTTGCTGAATCTTTCTGGGCTGCTGGCGCATGGCCATGGACCCAGCCTTCTCTTTCGTTCTTTCATTCTTTCGTTCTTTTGTATTCTTTTTTCTTTCTTTCTTTCTCTTTTTCTTTTCTTTTTCTTTTTCTTTTTAACACAGGGTATTACTAAGTTGCTACATTGCCCAGGCTGGGCTTGAACTACTGATCCTCTACCTCAGCCTCCCAGAGTACTGAGATTATAGAAGTGTATCACAATGTTTGACTCTGTTTCCCTACTTAGTAAAACATCATGTGAGGCATCACTCTAAGTATATGACATACATAAACCACTTAATCCGCATAGTAACTCTATGTTTACAAATTAAGAAATTGAGGCCCAGAAAGGTTAGCTAACTTGTCCAATATCATACAGGTGGCTACTGGCAGAGGTGGCACTGGAATCCAGTGAGCCTGGCATACAGTTCTACCTTCGACAGTACCTCCCTCTCTCCTGTGCTTCCATCCCACTCTGATCACTGACCCACCTCTGCCTATGTCTTTGGTGACTACTACCCACCCTTCATGCCTTCGCTAAAATAGCACCTCCTCCAGGGGGCGCCCCTGTCTGCCCAGCCTAAGTCACAGTTCTCCCCTGCCATAGAATACTCACCCTTCTCACTCTCATGCACCTTCAGAGCTGAGTTCAGAGCTATTTGCCATTTGTTTCAGAATTCGTCCTCCCTACTAGACAGTGCATTCTAGGAGGACAGGGCATTCTGAAATTCCCAGCATGTGGGACAGTGCCAGACACGTGGTAGCTGTTCCAGAAATTTGTTGGAAGGAGGAAGCTCCTTAAGAACAAGAGTTGCACCCGACTGTGTTTCACTGTGGCCCAGGGCTGGCCTGGGGTCTGTCTGGTGCCCAGTCGGGCTCAGAACTTGTTGAGTGACTGCAGAAGCTGCCTGGTGGATCCAGCTCCTTGGAGCTGGGGGCTGGAGGTGCCAAATGGGGCAGGGCAGGACAGGTAGAGAGCAGCTCACCAGCCACCTGCCTGTCCTCTGTGGCTACACTCGCCTGCCCCCCTCCTCTCTTCTACTTTTCCTTCCTGAGATGAAGCAGTGAAATGATTTTTCTACTTGAGCAGTTTTCAATTTAGATTAAGAAAAATGTGGTCTGCAGTCACTCAGCAAGAGGCCGGCAGCCTCATCCCTTCAGGGACTGGGGTTTTCTCAGCCGTTGACAGAGCAGAGCTGGTTGTGGAAAGGGGGTGTGAAAGAGTCCTCCTACCCCTCTGCTTCCCCTTGTCTCACCCCATCCCTATAAATTGCCTTCCTTGGGAAGGGCCCAGATTCTGGGATCAAACAAAACTGAGTGGGTGCTGGCTCCAGCCCAGGAAATGGTGTGACCTAAGGCAGGTCTGGCCCTTTCGGAGCCCTCCTGCTTCATCTGTAAAATAGATCAATATATTGGGCCCTGTCTCCCATCAGATTGAAGGGCCTTCTTCTAACCCCCCAAATTGTGGAAGAATAACAGCAAGGGCAACACGGTAGGGTTAGGTGAGGTGTGACAGGTTAGGCAGGGCGTCTAAAACCCCAGAGCCAGAACAGAAAGGGGGGTCAGGCTGGCACAAGAGTAGACAGAATTTTCCAGGGCAACCTTCGAGGGGCCACAGACAGGGCACCTGTCAAGGACCAGGGGAGAAAGGAGGACACTGGGACCACTTGATTCCTTTCTAATTCTGAAGTCTCTGTGCTGGGGTAGATTTTGAGCTTACTAGTAATGCTGCTTTTCAACATGGAAGGTGTTTTATCCATGTGGATAAATAAAGTGTATGTATTAATAATCAGAGCTAATGTACCAATTTTGGGGTCAGATATTCCGGGGTTTTATTTACTCTTCCTACCCTCAGTTGCTATGTGATCTTGGGGTAGTTACTCATCTCTCCAAGTCACTCCAAAATAAATGAATAGTTTTCTTATTGCTCTGTCTCCATTTTATTGTTTTGGAAATTGGCTTCATAGAGGTGAAATTTTCCATATGATAAAATGTACCCCTTACGTGTACATTTCAATGAATTTTACAATTTCTACATCCATGTATACATCTATCATCACGATTAAGCAAAGGAACATTTTTTATTATCCCAAAACTTCTCTCGTCCCTTGCCCACCCTGCTGTTGTTTTAAATGTAAGGGAAGTAGATCCTCCAAACTTCAGTCATTCTTGACTCCTGAAAAGCTTCCCAAGAAGGCAGGCAGAGTGCACACAGTGACTTTGCCACCTGCTCTGACCCCATCCCATGTTCACACGCAGATGTCCTCCTGTAGCCCCAGCACATGCATGTACCTTGTTAGGAAACCCAGATGCCTGGCATATGAGGGGCTTCCCTGCCAGCTGCCCATGGCGTGCACTAGGAGGCCGGTCCCTGTCTATGCAGATGACAATGCCAGCCAGCAGCTGGGCTGCCATGCACTTCTGTGTGACTTTCCACTCTGACCCCTTGGGCAGTCTGTGAGCTGCTCACGGAAGCATCTCTCTCTCTCTGCTGAGTGTCATCCACCACCATGTCCTCAGTGCCCTGCAGGGGTCTGGCCTACAGTAGGTGCTCAATAACTAGGTGGAGAATGATGGAATGAGAGAGCCCCTGGTGAGCACAGTGCACCACGCTAAGCATCTCCACTGCGCCTGTCCCGGGCAACCACTGTTATCCAGTCCTCTGAATGAGCTCAGCTAGCTGTCATTCTCTCTACCTTCACTTCACCAGAAGCAGTAGGACCTACAGCATTGTGCCATGTAAGTAACTTATGCACACAGGAAACTTAACTCTAACATGATTTCAAATTTTTTAGAAAAGTTGGAAAGAACATCCAATGCCCCTTTACCTGGACCCAACAATTGTATGCAATTTGTACCATCTGCTCTGTCTTTCTTTCTTCTTGTGTATCCTTACATATGCACAGTTATCTATTTTTCCAGTACAGGTTAAAGGAAGTACAAGAATAGATTGTGCTACTGACCAAAAACACCTGCTGCCCCAGCTTACCAGGTGGCTCCCTGAGAAGGATGACACCCCCACCTCAGTGCCTTGTGATTTGCTTTGGCTTCTGGAACATGAGCAGAGCTCTTACTATCACTTCTGGCCGATGTGGATTCTGAGTTGTTCTTTTTGCTGCCCAGTGGCCAGGTGACCCAGGCAGGATCTGCCCCTTCAGTGCAGGGCTCAGAATGGTGCGATGGAGTAGAATTAAAGCAGACTTATCATGATTGGTAAGTACCGTGAGCAAAATATCAATTCTATTGTTGAAGATCAATGAGATTTGGTGGGCGAGAGTCACTTATTATCAGAGTCTAACTTTGTTCAAGTTGACAGATAAAAATGCTTTTTTTTTTTTCCTGTGACACAGAGGATTAAACTCACAACCTCGCACCTGCTAGACAGGTGCTTAGGCCGCTGAGCCAAACTCCCAGCCCTAGTTTTTTGGGCTCTCATTGTAGCCCAAGCCGGCCTCAAACTCACAACATTCCTCCTACCTCAGCCTCCCAAGTGCTGGGATTAAAGGTGTACGCCACCACACCCGGCTTAAAAATGCTATTAAAATGAAAAACTGCTTGTGGACCATCTGCTTGTGGACATTAAAGCCATAGAAATTTGAGAAACATGGCATTAGTCATTGTGACACCCAAATGCCCATTTAATAGAGGAAAAAATTGAGGTTTGTATTGGTTAAGTAACCTGCCCAGGGCCTCTCAGTCCAGGGACAGTGTCAGCAATAACTCAGGGTATTGCTCTTGGGGATTCAGTTGAGCAGAGAGCCAAGAGCAAAACAAGCTGTCAGAGATGTGTCCCCTGGACAGTCTTTCCTCATGCCCCACAACCACCAGGAGCCCTGCTGGTCCCATTCCTGAAGATTCTTTCTTCAACTGAATGCTAGATGATTCCCACAAAGGAACTGGCTGCTAACTAAAGGTGTTAACTGCTAATGAATGTGCCAGCATTAACTAAGGTATTAGCTAATGCAGATTAACACCTCTCAGGGTGTTGGCATATTAATAAGGGACCTCAGGAAGAGCCAGATGAACAAAGATTAAAAGGGAACAGAATAATGGAGCCTACAGTTCTTTCTACCCCTATTGTGAACCAGGACCTGAGCTAAGACCTGCATCCATTATGTGGCAGATGCATAGGACTTTACAGTGTACATAGCACTTGACAGTTTACAAAACACTTAGTTGACAAGTCACTTCCTCCTTTATCATCTCCTTGCTCTCCACATCAGCCCACTGAGGAGACCAATGAGTGAGGCTCAGAGAAGGAGACTGACTTACTCAAGGTCACATGCTAGTGAATGATGGGGCGGGGCTTCTTCCCAGGGCTGCTGACTCTCCCCCACCCCAGTACAGTGCTCCTCCCATGATCTCCAAGCGCCCAACACAAGTGGAGAAGTAACCAATGCACCCAGAGCATCTCTGTTCACATCGTTCCTCTTCTCAGGCACAGCCCAAGTGGGTAGGGCCAAGACCAGGCTGATTCTTGAAATACTTGTGCCTCTTAGGTCCCCTTTCCTGGCTAATTTCACTCACTTTTTCAGACTCGGCTCAACACCCCTTTTTCCTATGGTCATAGCCCCACCTTGGGCTGCTGCAGCATACAAAAATGTCCTGGGCTGACATATTGCACTAGAATGATTTCTTTACAGCCCAGAGAAGCTCATGTTCCCAGTGCTAGGCATGAAGAGCAGAGTGAAGAAAGCCAGCACAAATGCTCAAGTGAACAAGAAAACAAACAACTCCCATAGTCTGTAGAGAGAACCACCTTCCAGGCAAGATTTACACAAACTGTGGTCATTTGAAGGTGAAACAAGAGATGAACTATTCTTGTTTCCTCAAAGCCCTAATAATATTTCATTCACCAGAAGTAGTTGATGTTTGTATCTTCGTGCCTGTGCATACCCGCGTGCGCATGTAGATGCACACAGACAGTATTTACCAATCTAGCAAGGAGTGCTGCAGCATATGAATAGGACACTAACTGGGAATAGAGGGAGATTTTGTGGCCAGATATGTTTGAAAAGCCCTTGGTTTAACAGATACCTGCTGCAGGACTTCTCAGAGTCTTTAAAAGGTACTATTACGGAGCATTTACTATATGCCAGGCACCATGCTCAACATGTTACATTCATTACTTCACTAGTTGATAGTCCAATCAACCTGTCAACTTCTATTCCACTAGAAAGTAAGCTCTGTGATGTCAAGTAACATTTTTGTCTTGGTCCCCAGTGCACTAAGAGCTTGGCACACTGAAATATTTGATGAATGAATGAATGAATGAATGAATGATTCTGGAAAATGCATATTGTTACTGTACCCATTTGATAGCTGCAGGAGCTGAGTCTGACCCCAGAGCTTGGATGCTTAGCCATTATGTGGCTGCTATGTTCAGCATGATCACAGGCCTGGCAGGTTCCAGGACAGACTTCTCGCAGCAGGATTTCTAAACCCAATCTGATCAAGAATATTTTTTTTCAAGAAGTACCTGGTAGGTACTTGAGAACTGCTTGCCACAAAATGATGCTAGCTTAAGACAGCCTACCATCCTTCGTTTGCCCACCAGATCTTAGCACATAAAGACTGGAGGGCAGAGGGATGAGAAGCAGGGTGTTATTTCTGTCCTCTCTCACCAGGCAGCAGCTCCTGTCACTTGCTCCTCCATGGCTCCCAGTCCTCCGAGACAGTCCTGCCTCTGGGGCTCCGGGTCCCTGCAGGCAGCTCCAGCTCCTGAGCTCTGAGAATATTACCTCCTCTATTTGTCCCTCCAGTCGCTGTCCCTGTTACCCTCAGCATTGCTCCATAGTGATCCACATTCTGAACACTCACTAGTCTGTAAATGACACCAGGGTCATGGGAGACCCGTGCATATCATGGGCAGTATCTGCCCGCTGTTGACAGTCTCTCGGAGGCCTCGTTTGGGTTCCTCCAGAGTGTCCCCTTTCAACTCTTTCAGACCACTAGAATGATCTCTCCATGCTAATGTGCCCCAGAGCCATCGTTTGCAGCTGTGACTGATGCCATCTCCTTAAATAGTAATCGCAACCATTTTGTGAACACTCTCTTGGTATCATGAATTGTTAGCTGTTTAACCCTAGTAACAACCCCCTGAGAGGTCTTCCGGCGGCTGTCCCCATCCTAGGGATGCATAAACAGAGGCTGGGGAGGTAAAATAACCCATTCCAGGTCGTAAGGTTAGTAAGTGGGCAGCAAGGATTTGAAGCACACATCAGAATGACAGCTACTCCCCCTCTTCCTCCCAGTTAACAGTAACAAGGAACCCCAGGAGCTGAGTCGGGAAGACAGGGAAGATTGGACAGAGCTCTTGCACCCTTAAGGTCCCAGCACACAGGGCAGTTCCAGCAGCCTTCTTCCTCACCTTGTAGTGAACTTCCTAGCCCTGGAGGAGTGTGTAAGGATCACACTAATATTTCACATAGTGCTTGAATGGGACCCCCTAACACTGGTAATCCAGTTGGACTAGATAGTGTTTAAGATCCCCCAGACTTCTCCTCTCTGTTCCCTGAGACACGAAGTCACTTGTGATGCCATCGAAACTAGGTCTTCTGAAACTCTGATCAAATGCCACCCCCATGAAGCTTTCCAGAAGTCTGAGCAGAAAGAAGATGCTCTATGGCTCTTTCTCCCTGCTACATACAGCCAGGCTTGTGTTGGCTGGTTTGTGTTTGTGTCTTTTCTGGCCCACTACACTAAAAGCTCTGAGAAGCAGAAACTGAAACCTATTCATGTACCCCTTCCTATAGCCCAACTTCATGCCTTGTATGTAAGAGATGCTCAGTGAGTCAACGGATAGATACAAGCAGATGAATGAGTAGATGAGAAAATAAAATGAAAGAAGAGAGAGGGATTGGGGAGAGAGAGAGGGAATGGCTAGCTGGGTAAAGAGATGAATATGGGAAAATATAAACGGACAATGAATAGACGGATGATAGAAGGGAATATAGAACAATGGAAGGATGAGAAAATGAGAAGATAGAATGGGTGAGTATATTGATGAAAAATGAGTATAGATGATAGATAGTAGTTTGATGGATGCAGTAATGGAATGGAAGGAATAGATGGATGGATAGATGGATGGACAGATGGACTGGGTGATTAGAGGATAGTAGATGAATTGATAGATGAATGGATGGGTGGATGACAGACAGACTGGGTGATTAGACTGATGAGTAGATGCACGGATGGACAAATGGATGGGGGAGAGACTGCCTTGGTGCATGGGTGGATGTGTGGATAGTTGGATGGATGGATGGATGGATGGATGGACAAATGAACTAAAGAAATAGGTGGTTAAACATATATAGAGAGACAGTGAGGTGTTGCAGAGATGTTCAAGAACATCAATGTAGAGACAACAGCCTGGTTGGAAGGCAGATTTGATGACATATTTGCAGAATATATAAGACTGAGAAGTGATCAATTATCCATGTAAAAGAAGAGGGGATAGGGTGAAGGAGATTATGGCAAGCTAAAGCCCCACCAAGGCACTCCTCAGCACTTCCCCGGCAGGCATGACTGTATAGGTCTAAAATGGGAAAATTCTGAACTCTGTGGCCCTAAGAGGATTCAAAGGTTTTAAGGTTCTGTGTCTCTAAAACTTAGAATTTAAGATGCTGTATCTTTTAGGCCTCTTTATCTCTGCAAATGTGCATACCATACCATGTGTTAAGCATCATTCTAAGCACTTTAAAAAGATTAGCTCTTTTAATCTCGCAACCCCACAGTGTAGACATTATTACCATCCCCATAATGAGGCACAGAGATGCTAAGTTATTTGCTGTAGGTCACACAGTGAATAAGTGACAGAACTGAGAGTTGAACCCAAACAGGCTAGGGGGAGCCAGTCCATGCTTTAAACACTGCAGTCTCACTTCGAGGAATTGAGGACTCTAGACATCTAAATTTTGAGGATTCTATACTCAAGGCTTAAGAGTGTGTGACTGTATGCATCTTCACACCCAGGAGGCTGGGTCCGCCCCAGGGAGGCTGGCAGGAATCTCCAGAAGCTGAGGGAGACAGTAAGGGAGGGCCTGCCGGCTCCAGCAAGCACCCGCCCTGCTGATGTCAGGCGCCTAGCCGTCACTCTTCCTGTTAACCTTGGGGGAAAAGCACATTTGTGGCAGATAACAGGCACAGGGGTGTGCCACCCTCTGCCTGCTCCTGGCCTGATGGATGGGCTACACGGGCCCCCCCTGACCTGTGTGTGTACCGTTATCTGCACGGCCAAGGGAAGCTGTTCATCACACAGACAGCTTGGCGAGGCTCACCTGCTGGGTCTGCATCAGCCACAGCCGCCAGCATCCTGGGAGGAAAAAGGGGAGGGGGCCGACAAGGTAGTACAGCAGGGGAGATGCAGAGCAAAGGGCCAGAGATCTAGAGGCACAGCACCCGGAGGCCCAGAATGAGCCCAGAGGATATTGAATTCTGGCATGATCCCTGGCTTCTGTTCCCGGTCGAACCATGGACAAGCTATGTGACCACAGACTAATCCCCTTAGCCACTCTGAGCTGTAGAATGAGATTATGCTTTGCCAGAAATCTAGGGTCTCTCTTGTATCTCCTTCTCATGCTCCACAAACCAATTACCAGGTTCTGTAGTCCAACCTCTGGTGTGTCATGGTCCTCTGAATTTCTCACCATCATCGCCACCATGAGCCTGGATTAGGCCACTGTCTCTTGCCTAGATGATGCTACAGCCTCTTTCCTGGGCTCCCTGTTTCCTGTCTTGCTCCACTATACTCCATTCACCACATTTTATACCTCAGAGAGGTCAAATAACTAGCTCATGGTCACATAGCACACCTATGATGCCACCAGGAATATAAAAGTCAAGCCTCATGCCCAGAGTCCAGCGCATGGCAGCCAGTGGGATCTTTATTACAAAATCAAATCGCATCATTTCCCTGCTTCAACACTCTGATGGCTTCCTGTTGCACTCAGAAACAAATCCAAACTGCTTGCTAAAGCTGTGGAAAATCTGACCCCAACCCCGGTCCCTCATTATGTCCCACCTGCTCACCCAGCTGCTCGCTGAGCTCCAGCCGCATTGCCGAACGCTTCCCACCTCTGGGCTTTGCCCACATGGTTGCTCACCATGGGAAGGCCCAGGCCTGGCCATTCTTCAGCCACAGATCTTGACTCGGTATTCACCTTCCTGGAAAAGTCTCAACAGGTTGAAAGAATACGCCAGCCCCCATCTCTGTCACAGCACCCAGAGAGTTACCTTCCCAGTGTAATAAGTGCAACTACGCTTACCACAATCTGAAATGATGCTGTTTATTTGTGTATGTATCTGTTGTCTGTCTCTCCCATCAGAATGGGAGCTCTATATGTCAGGAGTTTTTAATCTTCCTCACCCCTGTGTCCCCAAGTGTTTCCCGAGTACTGAGCCAAATATTGCTCTCCACCCTAGGGCCTTTACACCAGCCTCCTCTCCGCCTGGAACCCTCCTGCCTCTCTTCTTTCCCTGTTTGATTCCCACTCACCCTTCAGATCTATGGCAGATCGTATTTTTCAAAGATAATGCAATGATAGTATCTCTCATCTTATGTGTTCTTCCTAACATTGGACCTTGACACTCCACAGAGGGAGATGAGCTGTGTCCCTTCCCCTTGATGGGACAGGCTGGGAAGTGGCACTGGAACACTTCTAAGGGGAGGTCAAGGACACGAGCTCTGAGCCCTCTGCTGCCATGGGATCAGCATGACTCCTGAGGGCGCCATACAGGAGAAAGCCCCAGCCAGTCCTGCAGAAGGGTCCCACAGAGAAGCTGGGGTCACGGCAGAGCAAGAAAGAGATGCCAGCTGCTCCAGCCCAGCCACCACCCAACCAGAACCTCGAGAGAACCCAGCAGCACTGCCCAGCAGAGTTCTTCTGTACCCTAATCCACAAAAACCCAGGAACAACCACAAAGCCATTACTGTGGGCTTCAACTACCAGGTTCCTTGCTTACCAGCAACAAGTCACCAGAGTGAGGTCTCCACCCTGTGCCACCTCCTTTAGGAAACCTCCCTTGCTATCTCTCCTAGGTCATGTTCTTGCAGTGCCATTGCAGCAGGCAATTATACAGTTATCTATGAGAAGGCTGGTGTTTGTCTCTCTCCCCACTAAAGCACGAACTCTGAAGGAGAGAGCGAGCTCTGTGCTATTCCTACTGTTCCTGGCAGTGAATAAGGATGGGCATGTGACAGGTGCTCTGTAAACACCAATGATTAATGAAGTCACTAAGGCACTGCACCTGTCCAGTAAACTGGGCGTTATTAGCCCCTATTTTGCCAACAAAGAAAGTGAAGCCAAGAGACGTCCAATCCTTGCCTAAGGCCACACAGCAGAGCAGCATCCTAGCCTGACTCTCTCTGACTCCAAAACCAGAACCCTTTTCTATGAGGCAGAGGGTTGGGGTGGTCTGGGAGCCTGTAAATGGATCTGAGACCACATGTGCCCTTTTGTTTAACCCTTTATTTAACCTTTCGTTTTGCCCTTGACAGACCAAAGAGGTAAGGAATTACCCAAGGTCACACAGCCCATCAGTATTCAAGCTGACATGAGACTCAAAGCCCCACATTCCTGCCCCAGATCTCCCCTAGTTATATCCTCTAAGCTGTCTAGAGCTGCTGCCATGCACAAAACCCAAGCTTAGACTTCAGGAGGGACAGAGAAGGAAAATCAGTTATCCCTATGTACAAGACCGAGAGGTCAAGAAGGCCAAATATCTATGGAAATCTATTGTGACACAGATGAGCCTTCCCCACGCCTTTCACAAGAGGAAACTCAGGCTCTGAGAGGCTAGAAGACTCACCCAAGGGCACAGCAGGGCGGGATCTGATCCAGAACTCTCCAGCATCAGGGTGCCCTCGGGGACTCAAGACCACTCACAAGTGGGCACAAGAGGGAAGTCGTGTTTTCCAAAGACTGAGCTGGGATAGTAGATCAAGTGGAGGCAGTGAAGAGGCAGCCCAAGTCTGGAGGTTGGACAGATCTGGGACCTGAGGACAGGGGTGTACATCGTCAGCAGCCAGGACCCTCCCTGCCTCTGCAGCCCCCGGTCACCTTCCCAGCATCCCCAGCCCACCTCAGCCAGAGCAAGGACTGGAAAATAAATGATTCTGTTTATGAAGCCCATAATGTTGCCAGCAAAACAAGGCACTCAGCAGAGCAGCTCGGCGCCTCTAATGGGATATTATTTATGTCATTTTCCTTCCAGCGCTGGAGCCATTACCACCCGGGATGGTGCTCCGTCACCCTCTGCTCCCCCAGTGATGTTCCAATGTCACGCTGAAGGATGCACACTGCAGTCGTTACAGGCAGCAGTGGCGGCTGGTCCTGGCCCTGGGAGAGGGACTAGGTGGCAAAGTAACCCTCACTCCCTGCAGACTGGAGTTCCCTGGGCCGTTTCCTGCCAGGGGAACCTAGTTTCCCTGAGTTGCTTCCAGTTCCAACCATTCTGCCAGTAATGAGGCCTCCTCCAATCCCCATGGCCCCACAGAAAACGGCCAGCATCTCCAGAAGTCAGTAAGGGCTTGGGCTTTGGTGCCGCCCACTCAGTGGCTTGGGCTTTGGCCACCTATGCTAAAACAGTGGGCACCAGACTCAACTCAAGCTTTTTCCTGATTATCTCCTTTCCAATTGTCTCCTCTTGTTGAGTGGAGATTTCCCCCTGCCTTTGCCTTAGCATCTAGCTCAGCTGCTCAGTCTCCCTCAGGTGAGGCCCAGCCTTCATCATGCCCCAGAGGACATGCTTGCTGGGTCCAGCTTATCAGAGGGAGCTCCAGCTCTTCAAACTACTTTGGAATCCGGTAAAGCATACACTCAGAACCTAGCTCCTTTGCAGCTTCCCACACAGCCAAGTGACAGCACCCTTTGGAGCAAACTGGGGACATTTACAGCCATGGTGAAGGTCGGGGCTGAGATGTGCATTGCTGCAGAGACAGTAGATTGTGCATGCTTGCGTTAATGCTACCACATGACCCAGTGCAACCAGTTCCGCAGCAGCTCATTTCCTACTGCTTTAGCTCCTTCTCCACTGCTCCTACCTCTCCCACCCATTCTTGCTGCCCCAGGTCTCACCTCCTGTAAAAAACTGCATGTGCTGCCTCAGCCCTTGTGTTATGGGGAGTCCAGGCTAAGACACCTGGTCTAATCCCAACTCTCTCACTTCTGTGCTGAAGGACCCTGGGCAAGTTAATTAATGTCTCTGAGACTCAATTCTCTTGGCTGGAAAACAGAGATTTTAACAGTCCTGACCTCACAGAGCTGTTTGAAGTACTCAGTAAATATCAAGAATACTTGTATTCTTCTCCTTGAATACTACTTGCCTTGTGTGAGACACTCATGCAACCTGTTTGAAGGCCGGGAAGAGTTGTTACAACAACCCCATTCATTCTTCACTTTTGCCTTAGCTGTCTTCTGCAGAACAGCCCCTGCTCCCAAGGACAGGTTTGTGATCTTCCTCTGGGCACCACATTGTGCTCTTCTTCCCTCATTTCACAGAGTAGTGACTATACTGCAGTTGCCTATCTTTCTGCTTCTTTCACTGACTGAAAACTCTACTAGGGCAGGGCTGGGTGTATGGCTCACTTTCACACCCTAGGACTCTGCATGGTGCAGGAGTACAGGATGGGCAGTGCATTTTTCTTGAGCAAATCAATGAATGAATGATCTTGTCTACTTGCCACAACTTTGCTCCATCTCAATGTTTTGATTCCCTGAACTCTGCTTTTATCTTTCTGAATCCCTTCCTCCTATTTTCTTTGGATTTATTTTGTTTTATTTCAAGTGTTTTGAATTGAGGTTCTAATTGATTTATTTTTAATCAACCTTGCTTTCTAAAAAATGTATTAAAGACTAGAAATTTCTCTCTGATTGCTATTTTGTCTGCACAACCCACCAGTGTGAATATGACATACTCTTAATGACATTTGGTTCTGAGTGACTTCTAATTTATCACCATTTTACAAATAAAAAAATAGAGTCAAAGAGATGAAGGGATATGCCCAAAGTCAGAAAGTAAGAAAGACACAGACCTGGCATTTGGGAACCCTATGCATTGTTTACTCAGTTTCCCTCAATGATATTTTTCAAAGCTATAGTACAATATAGCAACCAGGATACTGACTTAGACTACCAGAGTTGCTATAACAAAACACCATTGGCTGCATGACTTTATAAACAACAACATTTATTTCTCACAATTCTGGAGGTTGGAATTCCAGATCAAGGCTTGAGCATTTGCATCTACCTCCTTAACCCTTGGTTCTGGGAGGAGCCAGGGGGCCACATCAGCAGCACTGGGAAGTTCGAGTCAAGACTGAGAAAAACAAGCTATATCTGTGGCTGCTACACAGAGCCTTGCTCCTGCTGGAACTTTGCCTCCTAGATGCACTCTAGGTCCCTGGGCAGGGTCTCAAAGTGTGACAGCAGATGCCTACTGGGCGATCAGAGGACTTTTAAAGAGGTCAAATCTGAACTGATGGGAAGCTTAATTGGGAAAGGGACCCAGGGATAGAAGGGAAAAGCCCTTGGGCCATGATCCAAGGACACTGGGGATATTAGTTACCTTTCTATTGCTAGAACAAAATTTAAGGGAGGAAATGGTTTATTTTGGCTTACAATTTTAAAGCATTCAGTCCATAGTCAACTGGCTCCAAAGCAGAAACATCATAGTGAAAGGGAATAGTGGAGGAAAGCTGGTGGCCAGAGCTCTTCCCCACGCAAGGCCTGTGTGCACAGCCTGTGCCTGCCCCATACTTCCCCGCCGCCCCTCACTCTAGCATCCCAGTTAGTACGACTGCCCCCTCCCACAGCAGAACAGCCTGGCCAGTGGATTCAGGCAGCTGTGAGCTTGAGTCTCAGCTCTGCCTCTGGTACTGGCATGTTTGTGAACCTGGCTTCTACATCTGTAACACGGAGGAAACAAATCCCAGCTCACAGAGTCTAAATGAGAGAAGCAACTTGAGGAAAGTGGCACACAGTAGGCACCACATAAGGATTCACATAAGGATTCTGGTGGCATCTTCTGCTGCTCATGACATGCTTGGAGAACTGATTCACAGGAGGCAGGCTTGCCTTCAGCAAACATGCTCAGGGAGATGGCAAGGCTGAAGGGGAGCACGTTGGACTTGGATGCAGATAGTCCTGAGTTTGAATCCTGTGTGACCTCAGAGAGTTCCTTACCTCTTCTGGACCTCAGTTCCTTCATCCATGCAATAAGCACATAACTCTTGTGACACAGGCAATCCAGGGAGACAGTAGGTTTGCTGCATTCATTGTAACATCCTCTTCATGCCATAGTGCTCGCACAGACTGAGATTCCAGAACAGAGAGCTGAAAACAGAGAGATAAGGAAAAGAGCTGAGAACAAAAAAGAGAGGCTGCTTCCTGAGCCCCACTGCCTTCAAGGCAGTGAAACTGTGATAACCACCAAAGAGAAGAGGTCATTCCCGCATGAGTGGCAACCCTGGGGTATCTTCTTCTCCACTATCCCCATTTTCCAGACAAAGCAGAGACCTGGGAGGGTGAAGGGACTCATCCAAGGCCACAGTGCTGGCTGGTAGTGGAGCTGGGCCATCTTCCAGGCAGGAGCCTATGGCTGGGAGAGGGAGGGTCAGGGGTGTTTCAGGAGGAGCAGATGACACAGGCCCAGGATTTCTGCCACTTCTCTTCCCCATGGAGGAAGGGGGTGAGGGTGGGTAACCTAGATGACCTCTGACCATCAGCCAGAAAGCTGCCTCTGTCCAGGCTCCAGCCTCCCAGCTGGTGTGTTAGCCCTTTGAACAGCAGTGAGAGAAATGGACACACGTTTTCCCCTCAGGGAATCCAGTGAGGGGAGACTCTGCTGAGAACCGACAACCTAAAATAGGTAAATGTATGGAAAGCACTGGGGAGAGGTTTCCAAGGGCAGGAATATGGGCCTTAGATGAATGTGGGTCCACAGCACAGCTCCAAGATCCCCTTCTCAGCTCCACTGGGGGACAACGGCCTAGGAGGAGATGCTCTCCCGTGGGACCACAGGGAGCTGGGGTGGAGGATGGGACACCAGGGTGAGGCCAGGCCCACCCCATCCTTGCTCACACTCCCCTCACCTTCCTGCCTGACTTCTAACAGGCTCAGGAAAAACAGCCATCAGAGAAGCCAACCAACCTCCCCTGCCTTGGCCGTGACGGTGGCGGCACTAAAAGTAGAAGCGTGACGGGAAATGGCTGCCTGGCGCCAGCCGGAATTACCACCCCTCGTTGGCCTTATTTATAACCCTCGCTGTCTTTGCCCATACTCTGTAGCCTGGGGCTTGAGGGCGGGAGAGAGGGGCTGCTTTCTGCCTGGCTGGCACAGGATGACCTGGAGGACAATGTCTCCAGGGTTTCCCCCCAAGGAGTGGATTTGGAGACTTGGGCCACTGCTTTTCATCCAGCAGCATCAGTACTGAGACCACTTCCTCTATGAAGCTTCGGGCCTCTCAGCTTTACTCAAGATTGAGGCAGGAGAGAGGCTAGAACTTTATTTGGAACATCTGCGCCACATATTTAAACACGTCATTTCTTTCAACCCACATAGTCATCCTACCTCAGAAATCCTATTTTCACTTCAGAAATTAGGAAACTGAGGCTCAGAGAAGTTAATTAATATATCCACAGTTGCATAGCAAGTAAAAAGCCAAGGAAGATTTGAACTCAGTTCAGTTTGATTCAAAGGTCTTCACTTTTCCCTCTAGACCTCTGCACACAAAGGTTGTTTTTATCTGTCTTGCTGATCCTAAGAAAATTCAACACATATCATGTGTGAGTTGTGGGCAGGACAGTAGCTGCCAGCCTAGGTTATGAGACCACACAACAATTAGGTGATAATCCCGAATGTCCTAGGCAAGTCTGCCTTCCTCTCTTGGCCTCGGTTTCCCTGTCTGGAAAGCAAATATACAAACCTTCCTCCTGACCTGTTGTTATGGGTGGGTGAGATGCCAGGCAAGAAAGTGTTTGCAGGGGTCTCTGAAGAGATAGCAGAGCTGTGGCACAGTGGAAGTCCAGGAGAGGGTTAAGGAGAAAGGAGCTTTTATTGTTCCAGCAGTGAGGTGGCAGCAGCATCTCTGCAGCAAACCTCACCTGTTTACAGTCCATTAGAAGCCATTATTGCTGAGTCTGGGCCAGCGGCACAGCCCTGACCTTGACGCGTGTCTGACGGCTGCAGGCAGCCAGCTGGGGAGCAGGGGTCATTTTTGGCAGCAGTTAGAGGCCACGAGGGGCCGAGGGCCTCTTCCAGTGCCCTCCCTCCCTTTCTCCTGACTTCTGGGCCTCAGCTGCTGCCAGCCAGAGGACAGAAAAGGGGCCCAGCCTGGGTTGCAGGTGCTGGAACTGCCTGGGCCTCTCTGGGGTCTCCGGGCCACCATCTTGAGTGTGCAGCCTTGGTCGGTTTACATGAGGTGGAAGAACACGGAGAGCTCAGGCATGGGGAGCACAGAGGAGCTGAATCCAAGCCAGGTGGTGTTTAGAGAAGGAGAGGGCACCCAGCGGGCAGAAGTGAGCCAATACAAGGACGCGGCCCGAGACTCCCAGCCTCCACTCTGAGATGGCAGCGGTGGAATTCAGGTAGTGACCAAAGGCCACTGTCAGGAAGTTTGGGCAGATGGGAAGATCTGAAATCCAGCTGTAGAAGTGTTGCCAACTTTGGATTCAAGAAAGGCACCTCGGAACACCATATAAACTGCATATAAGCCAGCCTCCTCCCGCTAGGATCCAAGGTCTGTGAGAGAGGGCTCGAGGTCACAGAGACAGTGGAGCCGAACCAGGAAATGCAAATGTGGCAAGTTTGTCTCCAAGTCCTTGCCTTCCTCTTCTGCCCAGCTCCTCTTTTCTGTCATTTTGTGTTTTTTCTGAAAGGATTCCATGCCCCCAGGCTTTTTCTTCATTCTACTTCAACAAATTCTATTCTCAGAAAATACTTAAAATCTCATTCATACTCTAATGTAAACAACAGCTCTAAGGCAGTGGGAACCCCTTACGTTTTAGCAAGTCTTCAAGAAAGAAGTAGGAAAAGAACCAGAATCCTCCCTTTCTTACCTAAGTACAACCTCTTCTTCCACTGGTAAACATCCAGCTCTTCACTCAAGAGTCTCCTCCAGGAAGTCCTCCTTAACTCCCAGACTGATGTGGGTCCCCCTGGTGTATAAACTCTATGGTTCTCTTTTCTTTGCCTTCTTTAAGACAACTCACTGAACATCTGTGATGACCACTAGACTGTGAAGTACCTAAGAGAACCTGTTTATATTTTGCTTATTGGTTAGTTTGGGGTTTTGTTTTGCTTTCCAGTGTATCTCCAGGGCCTACAAAGTCCCTGGAATACACTAGATGCTCAGCAAATATCTTCCTTCTTTCCTTCCTTCCTTCCTTCCTTCCTTCCTTCCTTCCTTCCTATCTTCCTTCCTTCTTTCTTTCTTTCCTTTTTTCTTTCTGTTTTTGTTTTTGTTTTATGGACAGAGTCTTGCTATGTAGTTCAGGCTGGCTTTGAACTCACTGTATTGCTCAGGCTGGCCTTGTACCTGTGGCAATCTTTCTGCCTCAGCCTCCTGAGTGCTGGAATTATGGGTATATACCACCACACCTGGTCTCAGCGAATAAATGAATGAATGAATTATTGAATGAATGAACCTAGAGGTGGCTATAAAGCTGGACTCTGCCTTCTTTCCATAGACAGCCACCTTCCAGCCCCCTTTACAGCAGGGACTCCCTCCTGACTGTAGCAGATTCTGCCAGCACTATGTCTGGACTTCTCCCTTGACAGGTACACCTGCCTCAATCTCCTGATGCTATAGGGCTAGATGGCCCCTCAACAGCGACTCCCTTCTCTGCAGAAGAGCCTTCTGTTGACCAGGGCTGCCTTTTCTGAGAGGTTACACCCTCCTGCCTCCATCCCAGGGGAAAGAGACAGTAATGACTGAAAAGTGGACGGATATAAAAAGCAAAGGCAGGAACAATTCTGTGGTGCAATTTATACTCCAGAGCCCTCTGCGGGTCAGGTCAAGGACAGACTTTACTGGACAAAATGGTACCTGTCTCTTCCCCTTCCCTCTCCTACTTTCCTCTCTGTTTCGCTGGTTTTTAAGAGCACTTTTTCAATGGATTCTATGCACAAAATTCCTCTTGGCTTCAACTTCTTGAAACCACACATGAGACAAGTGCTTTCTAAGTCTTCTATGGACTCCAGATTAATGATTTTTTTCCACTGAGGAATTAAGGTCCTACTGTGTTCCAGAACCCATGGTGGATGCTTTGTGTCTATTTGCTTATTAGTGCATGCTTGCAGTGTGTTATGATTACATTTATCATGGGGAGGCTTTACATCTATTGACTTTATATTATGGGAGAAGAAACAGAGGACCAAAGACTGTGCAAGACTTGCTAATGGCTACACAGCTAACAATGGTGAACAAGAATTTGAACCCAATTCTAGCCAGTAAGGAATTGATGACAATCTATTATTGTAACATAGAGTGACTATCATTGTAATAGCATATAAGAAAGAGAAATTGACAATGTCAGGAACTGGGGGAATGGTAAGGAAGTCTTTTCAAAGGAGAAAACACTTGAGTCTTGAAGTCTTGAGCCTTGCCTTTGAGATAAGCAAAGGGGAAAGGAGGGTGTACAAGACAGAGGGAGCAGCACATGTGGGTAAAGAGGCAGAAGGAGCACATACTACATGGGGTTGCAGCAAAAAGTGTAAGTATCAATGAGAGGAACATTGGGACAAGACTGTGAGGGCAATTGCTTTAGCTGCTAAGGTTTCAGAAGCTGGACTGTGTCTCTTATAGGAAGGGAAAGCCACTGTTGGGTTTTGAGTATAAAAGAAATACAATATGTTTCTGTTTAAGAAAATTATTCTGGTGGCCAGGATGGAAGATAACTGGAGAGAAAGACTGGCACTTAGGATGATATTCAGGAGAAAGAAGATGAAGATATATTTTAAGGTTGTGAAAGTAAAGAAAAGTAGGTAAATTAAAAAAAGAGAATCTTGGGAGATTAGGTTTAGAAATAAGTAAGAAAAGGAGTCTGGGTTAATTCCCAGGTGTCGATCTTGAGTAGTGTCACCTGCCAAAGTGAGAGAAAGGGGCAGGTTTGGGTATTCTCTTCATATTCATTTCCACCTTGCTGAATTTGAGGTTTTCTCCAGGGGGCACTGTTTGGGGCAGTGAATAAATGACCCATCTCTCTTGGAGCTGAGAGAGGGGTGGGAGGTGAAGTTTTGTATCAAAGCCCTGATTGGCTGTTTGTGACATCATAGAAGTGGGAATGGGGATGGTAAAGAAGCCCTTGACCACAAAAATATTAAGGATAACTGTAACCCAGTTTTTCATGTTGAACCTGCTGTCCCAGGTGAGCTTGCCAGAATTGAATTCTTTCAAACTAAGCTCTTTGGACCTTTTTTCAAATTCTTTAGGATCATGAGCTTCATGCTGCCAGCCCCCCCATACTTCATCCACCCCCCACCATTGCCTTTCCAAAAACAGAAAGAAAAAAAAAAACGGTGGAATGGATGATTTGGGAGCTGAAAACCTCCAAATGGGGAGGTTATATCCTCGAGACAGCAGCATCAATCACCACATTTTCATTATTAAGTAACATCACAGTATGCTGGGCTGATTCTGCACCTTATCTGAACCTAGCAGCTGTGCCCTAAATTCCAGCCGTGGCGCCTGTCTGCAGGAATTCAGTTGCCTGTGTTTAAAATGAGTGTTAGCATCTATCATTTCCCCACACCAAATGGTTTTGTGTCGGTGGTTGGCAGCGCTAATCTGTCACCAGGGTACTCTACTGCCCAGCTCAATACCCTCATCGTCACTCTTGAGGGGAGAGGGACTAGGGGCTCCCAGGATGGGGGAAATGTCACTGTGAGGACAATTGCAACATTTGGGATTCTTTCATACAAAAAAGAGGAGGGAGGAAAAGCTCTCTGTGTCTATTGCAGACTCTGACTTGCTGTCTCACTGACCGGGCAGTGAGGGGTCTGCATCTTCCATTCATCCTTTAGGTTACTGTAAGACTTCAGGCTGTGACTCTGTCCATGGTTCTGAAAGGCTTTGGCGCTGGCCTAGGTGCTGTGTTTTTTCTGCCTTCAAGTCCCGGAACCACAGCAAAGGTGCACTGAAGAGGATTTTAGGCCATCTAGACTATAACTCTCAATCTCTTTTGAGGATTCATGAACCTTTTAGAATATAAAATATCTCATGGACTCTGTACCCAGAAAAATCCAAAATTTTGTTAATATATATCAAAATTAGCCTGCTATTTCACAGGATTTGTGAACCCCCTTTAAGAATCCCAGAGAGTGTTTAGCCTCCTCTTTTTACAGATGGAGAGGCTGAGCCTCATGGAGAGACTATTTGCCAAATCTTCCAAGTAAGCAGGTGGAATTTGGTAAGGGATGGATGAAAGAATTGAAGACAGTGAAGTATAGTTGATAAAAGGATTTAAGAGCAAGAAAGAACTGGGTTTGAATCAGATCTACAACTAGTAGTTACTAGGTGGTGGCCTGAGGCAAGCTGACACCTTTTCCAAAATTCTGTTTTCTCATCTACAAAAGTGCATAATAATATCTAGCTTGTAGGACTGCAAGAGGGATTAGTGTTAATGGGAGAGACATGCTGTAGTGGATGCTGTGCTACACATTCAGAGCCCCCTTCAGAGCTGAAGGATTTATGCCACCAGCTTTGGGAATGTCATTGGCAGGCATCCATTAGCTGTCAGTGCCCTAGGGGAGCTGCTTCAGCTGAAGAGAGCTGCTTCCCTCTAGGTAATACCTTTTCTGGGGAAGCCTGCATCCAACAGATCATTGACATGATAGTGTAAAGGCCCACCCACTCTAATCCTGGACAACTCTGAAATGTCATCCCAGCTTCAAAAGCATCTATAGGGTTGTCTGGGGCCTCCATTGAGGTTATATCACACCTCTACTGCTCCTTCTTCTCATGCATAAGTGTTGACCCTAGGAAGACACCCCAATAAGTATCCTGCATGCTGGTCACCTCCGAGCTGAGCTCCAGGGAGGCCAGTCTCTGAGATACAACTAGAACAGCTGTTGTTGGCTAGAAGGCTCTGGGATGATTTCCTAAAGTTCTTGTGATTTGAGTTTAGAAACCAGGACTCTTGAATCCTAGTCAGGTGTATTATCGTGCTTAAAAGCTATTTATTCCAATCTTCCTATTGTCCCAGTTCTCTCCTCTTGGTCAGCTAGCTTACTGCCTCTTGGAAGGAGATGCTAGTTGGACCACTGTGGCTTTCAGTTCAAGCTTCTGACTCCAGGGGACAGATGCCTCCAACTGATGGACAGAGGTGACTGGGATACCTAGCAAAGTGCTGTTCCAGTGCTTCATTCCTGCTCCACCCTGGAGATGCTCCCTCCCCATCTCATATTCAGACACCCAGGCAGTGGCATCTAGAAATGTCTGCAGTTGGAAAATGCATTCAGCATTCAGCCAGTGGTTGCTGAGTATGTGCTGTGGTTAGACTCTGTGATCTGGGGAAAATGGGACCTAGTCTTAAGGGGCTCCAGGAAAAGATCCATTCACTCATTAAGTCAGTCTTTTGACTAATGTTTAGGGAGCCAGACTGTGTCCTGGGGAAACAGTGGTGACCAAGAAAGATGTGACTGTTTCCCTGAGATCACACATAGTGCTTACCATTCCAATGTGCTCTTCCCAGGCCTTTGTTCCCCCTCAGTTGTCCTTCCACAAGTCACAATCCCTCTGGCTTTCTTAAATTTGCTGTGTGGTTGCTTTCCCACTCAATATGAAATAGCCCCCACACACACACACACCTAGGAGGTCTTATGTGCTTCTCAAATTCTCCTTTGTTTCAAATCAGTATCATCTTAGGACAACTCTAGGTGAATCGGCCTGACAGTAAAGAGGCCAAGGTCATAAGACTATTCAACACGTTCATTCACTGGCATCACTCAGTGACCAGATGGTGTTTCTTCCTAATCTTTTCCCCCCTCAAGGAATGAACCCAGAGGGTGGGCCAGACTGCCCACCGCTGGATGGAAACATCATTTTCCTTTATGAAGGAGCACCTCACTATGCTTTGGGTCCCTCCTCAAAGAGTAATTATGCCTCCTAGTGTGAAGATGGGGAAACAGAAGCACGAATCTGGGAAATGACTTGACCAAGGTCACGATAATGTCCTGAGCTTGAAATTCTGACTCTAAACAGAGTTGGAGACTGATGGATACAGATACATAATCAGGAAAAGCAAGGGACAGATAAGAAGAGAGGCAAAGACTAGGGATAAAGGGAAACATTGATGGGGAACAGGATGAGAGAAAGGCAAAGGAGAAAGAACGACTATGAAAGGCTTCAGTCCAAGACTTCTTTGCTTTCCTGAGGCATTTATCTTTCATTTGACCTTATAAGAGTCTATCTGTGTTGAGATTTTAAATTGAGAATTTTTTTTCTTCTTAAAAAACATCCCTATGCAGTTAGCACGGTTCTATATTAATTTTTATTCATGCCACTGGCTTCAGTATTTATTCTCCTCCAAAATCACTGAGTTGGAAGGGACAGAGTGAAAGTCATTTGGCTTTGTTTGTTTGGATTCAGAGCCTGAGGCCCTAGGACTGGGGTGGGGGTTGGGGCCGCTGTGTTAGGCTGAAAACCAGAGAGGGCTGTATGCCGACAGTGTCATCAAGCACTTGACTTTTGTTCAAACCATGTTGTTCTCCCAGTTGTTGGCTCTGAAGTACAAAGGGCAGGGACTGGTGTAGAGGTCAGAGTCCTGAATCCCTTGGGATTCTGCTACTCAGCATCCTAGAGGTGGTACCTGGGCTGGATTGTAAAGCCTCTGGCCACTTGAGGGTCAGTGTGGCCAAGAGTCCAGGTTAGATCTGGCCATCTGGCAGGCTGATATGTGTCCCAATGTCACCACCTTGTGTCTGCTGTTCCTTAATTTCTCTGGCCCTCAGCTACCCTCACCTGCAAAATAGGATCAGTAAGATGTCCTCCTAGGGCTGCTATGAGGCCCAAAGAAGCAATTGCTCAGGAAGAACCTGCTGTAGAGCCTGGCACCCAGCAGGATGTCTGTCAGTTGACTGAACATAGTACATGCACTTGCCTAGGAAGTCTGTAAACAGACAGGCGCAAAGTTACATGGGCTCTGGAAACAGAAAGAGCTATATTCTAATCTATTGTCTATTTCCCTGTTGACTGGGAGCCCTGGCTTCACCACTTCCTGGCTGTGTAACCTCAGACCAGTTAATTTACTTCTCCGGGCCCTGTTGGTTCATGTTTTAAATGGAGACAATAATGATACCTGCTTTAAAGAGTGCTTTATAAGACTAAACTGAAACACATATATACAGCACTCAGCATAGTGCATGGTATACAGTAAGAGCTCAATGAATGTTACCTAAAAGCAAAACGCACTCATACATAGGAATTCACAAAGCAGAGAAATTCAGTGGCAGGCTTTGCAGACAGATGAAATAGGAGGTGCAGAGGCCAAGAGGCACGGACAGGGACAAAGTGATAAGGAGGCTGGAAACAACACCCCACGGCAGAAGCAAAGTGTGAGTGGCAGAAGCTGAGCTGCAGATGTGAACGGAGGACAGGCTGCAGAGCCTTGAATGCCAATCTAGAGAGTTTTGGTTTCCCTCTAAAGACCATGAGGAGTCACTGGGGGTTTTAAGTTAGATTGGAACATGGTCACGTTGGATAAGCTGAGCTTGTAGCCCATGTGAGGTCCTTAGCAAGCAAACTGAGAGGTCTTGTGAAGGGTTGGGGAGATCAAGGACCCCATGCAGGGAGAGATTGCCTGGTGCCAGGAGTGAGGCCTCCGCAGACCTAAAACCACAATCCTGGGCCTCACACAACCTTCCTTTCTCTCCATACTCCTAGGCATGGAGAAGACAGGAAAGTCCCAGCATCCAGAGGTCCCACTAGGGTCGAGGAACTGGGTGCTGCATATCAGAAAAACCCCGGTGGCAAGCAACAAGCAGTGTGCAGTTAGCTTGCAGGTGTATGTGTCAGGAGGCTTGGCCCCTTCTCCTCCAGACCTGCAGGCCCAGCTGAGCACATCCGGGCAACTCCACCACACAAGCCTTTGGAGAGTTTGCTAGCTGCACCTCTGCAGTCATCCCATGGGCCAAAGTAAGTCACACGGCCAGGCAAGCAATGTCACATCAGAGTCACAGAGAAGGCTCGGAGAAGTGACAAGAGGAAACAAAAAGAAACAAAGAATAAAACCATAACCTAGTTCACCACTGGTGTTCTTTGGAGCTGTCAGGGCTTCAGGTCCTCTTTCTGCCTCAGTTATTCTTGTGTCACTTCACTGTAAATCACCAAGCTCTGGCTCCTCTACCCCACTCACACTGTACCTGCTGTCTTCATTCACTCCCTCCAAGGCTAACACCTTCATATTCCATTTGAAATACTTTCCCTGACCCCCCCATCTGAGTCTCCTGTGGTTCTCTATCACTAAGCCTTGTTTATTTTCTTCATAGCTCTTATTATTATTTACAACTGTGTATTAATGTATGTATTTGATCTCTCTCTCTCTCTCTCTCTCTCTCTCTCTCTCTGTCTGTCTGTCTCTCTTCTGTAAGCACCATAAGGAAGCTTATGCCTAGCACTTTGAGTAGAGCCTTCCACAGATTACATATCCAATAAATATTTGTTGAAAGAAAGGAAGTAAGGAAGAACAAGCAGGTGTGAGGCAGGAAGGCAAGCAGGCAAGAAAGAAGAAAAGGAAGGAAGGAAGGAAGGAGGAAAAAAAGGAGGGAGAAAAGAGATCATGAAAGAAAAGTTCTCCATGCCCATTTTACAGATCTATAGAGGTTCAGACAAATGGAGACCCATGCCCACAACCACACCCCCAAGAACTGTAATATACACCCATGCTTAAAAGACACCCCCTTCCCTTTCTCTCTACCTTTCCCACTAAATCACTAATTGTCTGGAATTATCTTAAGCATAAAAAATACTTAATCATGTGGCAAATGCTCACGCACCCAGTAGGCAGCCTAACATTCTGAGGCCCTTCAAGGTCCTTTAAGCTCCCCTTCGGACTCCATCCCTCCTTCCCTGACTCCCCAGGCGTGTCACCATCCAGAGTCAGCTGTTTAGCATTGTTGTGGTCATTTTTGTACCTTTACTTTTATGTTTTCAGACTTTATATCAAGAGTATTTTTGCATCCCCATTTTTTTTTTTTTACTCATCATTATGCCTGGGAGCTTTGTCCCCAAAGTTTTGCTCTATTCATTTTCCTTGTTGGGCACTGGTCTCCTGGATGAAGAATCTGTAGGTCACTTATCCATTCTCCACACTGAAGGATGTTTAGGTTGTTCCTAGCTTTATGAGATGTGCAAACCTTTCTTCCAAAGATATTTTGTGGCAGCTCAACGTATAAAGCAGCATCGCAGTGTCTAAGTTGAAGAAGGGGCTGCTCCAGGTCCAAAACAAGAGCTCTGCAAATATTCTGAGGGCTTCTTTCCTTCCCATGGAGTCTGCGGAAGACAGAGGTAGGGAGATCAGAGGAGGTAAAATGTGAGAAGGAGGCTGGCATTGCCTCAGATTTTGAGTCCGCAGATCCAGAGGAGGTGTAGGCATTCCCTATTCACACACACACAGACAGACAGACAGACACACACACATGTGCGCACATGCACACATGCACATGAACCCATACACACGCACATACACATATGCACATACACAGGCACTGTGATCTCAGGTAGGCACCATGCTACCTCTGTGCCTCTGCCAGCTGCTAGCTGGCCCTTTTCTCCTTTCTTCAAGGCCTACCCAAAATTTAAGGCCCAGCTTCCTTCTCACCTCCCCATAATACCTTTCCTAGTTATCTTGGCCCAAGGCCATCTCTCTGGGTGGCTTATCCCCACGGGTGCACTGAGAAGGGCAACACCAGGCTCGTCCAGCTGCTGCTGTGTTGTGGTCATATCTGTGGCTTGGCCTGACCCCAGCCTGTCCATCTTACAGATTGTCCACTGCCCCATGTGGATGTGTTTACAGTGAGTCACTCAGCAATCCTCTTGCCTGTTTTCTGGGATTTTGGGGTCAACCCCATCCCTACTATATACCAAGCCCCCAAACTGGCTCCCTGTCATTGCTCCAAAGTCACAGTCCCCACACCCTGGTAAATTTGCTTCCCATGTCTTCTCCACCACATCCAAGAACCTCTCACAGACAACTACATAACCTCCTCCTTGGTCTCCTTGCTTCTACTCTGCACTCCATTTCCCAGACATTGACCAAAGAGATCGAAGACTACCAGCCAGTCCCGCTGCTGCCCTTTGACACCCCCTACAATGGCTTCCCATGCCCTGAGGAAGAAAGAAAACTTTTATCCCGACCTTCAAGAGCCTGCCTATCTGGGCTATGCCCATCTCTTGGCCTCATCTTGCTCTCCTTCCTCCTGTCTGCCTTGCAACAAATTAAGTCATCCTGCTCTGCCTCCTGTGCACCCTGGCCCTTCCACCCACCCAACAGGCTTCAGTTCTGCTGTGCTGCCTGCCCGGACCACTTTCTCTGGCTCTGGGCTTAGCTAACAGCTATGCATTATGCTGTCAGTGGATGTCATTGCATTCAGGCCCTCTTAGCAGCCAGATTCAGGATGTACGTATGCCTATATGTGCATGCACACCATGCATACCTATGCCTACATCTATACCTATGTCTTCCTATACCCATCAGTTCATACTAGTACCTCCAATTCTAATGTAACACGTCATTTCTTTCTGACTTGAGAACACTAGCTGTTGTATCCTAGTTATCCCTACTGAGTCGCTCAGTTCTGTGTTTTTCTTTTTCCCTTTTTGATACTGGGGTTTGGTACTCAGGGCCTTCACACTGAGCTACATTTCCAACCCTTTTAATTTTTTTTTTTTGTTTTTGTTTTTTTTTTGGAGACAGGGTCTCACTAAGGTGCTAAGTTGCCCAGGTTGGACCGGAACTTGGGATCTTCTTGCCTCAGTCTCCAAGAATGCTGGGATTACAGACATGTGCCACCATGCTCAGCTCCAGTACCCTATATTTTTATTTGGTAAGTTTGACACTCATATTCTCATGGCTTCTATCTCCTTTAGAGAAATATCCAGAGTTCTTACAATGGCCGATAGAGTCCTTGCAATTTGCACATGACCTTGCTAACTTCAGAACTTTCTACTTTCCTCCTTTGTTACCTGCAGCCACACTGACCTCCTTACCAAACATGAAATTAGCAAACATGCTGGCCCTCAGTGCACAGGACTTCATCAGTATACCCATGACTATTCCCCTCTTCTTCCAGGTCTTTACTCAAATGCCCCTCCCCAAGGCCATTTCTTTCTTCCTTTTTTTTTTTAAGAGGATAAAACCAAGAAAAATAAAACAGAAAAAAAAAATCAAAACAAACCAGTGTGAGTGACACAGGACTTCAAAGCAATACAAAATCAACAATAGTTACCATAATGCCTCTCGTTGTATTCCAAACAGCTGCAAATACCTTCAGACTTGGCGAAAATCAAACAGAACAGAACAGAATAGAACTAATAAAAACGAAACAATGAATGCAATAAAGAACTTCAAAACAAGATAATAGCAAATCCAAAATGGCTATCATAATATATCTGGCTATGTTTGAAATAGCTGCTTATGCCATTAGATATAACAAAATCAAACAGAACAAAACCTAACCCAACAAAACAATGAAAATGACACAGAACTTCAAAACAAGATAATAGGGAATTAACAATGGCTACCACCTTCAGGAGGAGATCTCCGCTAGATGCCACACTGTGTACTGCCATCCTCTGAACAGATGATCAGACCACAGGCCCTAGACCTACAAGGTCAGTGAAACACCAAAACACCACAAGTATCAAATTGCATTTCACCTCAATAGCTATCATCACAGCCTGTGTTTCTCCAGATCAGCTGGTCCCTTGGGGTTAGGGGTTGGCTCTTCTTGTTTGCCAGTCCTCACACAGGAAAGGGGATGGGGTCTGGCTGTCCCCCTGCCAGCAGGGGCCCATGCATGGCACTGGTTTTCAGGGAGGGCTTGCTTTTTGGTGGGGTCTTGTTCTCTGCCCTCCACAGTCCGTGAATGGCACTGACTCATAGGGAAAGGCTTGGGTCTGGCTATCCCCGCATTGGCAGAGCCCTGTGTATGGTGCTGGTTTGCCCTCAAGGCTATTTCTGAATACTCAGTTTGTTTGTTCCCAACAGATCACCTACCCCTTTACCTGCTCTAGTTTCCTCTGTAGCCCTTTTCACCTTCTAGTATAACATACACATTTTTTTGAGACAGAATCTCGCTACACAGTTTAACCTAGTCTTGAACTCACAAGGTAGCTCAGGCTGGCCTTGAACTCACAATGATCCTCCTGCCTCAACCTCCAGAGTTCTAGAAAGAGGTTATGTCCCCAGAAGTCCATCAAAAGTTGAAAATATCTGAAGTCAAAAATGCACCTAAAACCGCTAACCTACCAAACATTACCAGTTCACCTGGCCTGAACTATGCCCAGCACACTTACATTAGGCTGCAGTCAGGCACCACAAGGGAGCACTGTACTATGTATCATTTGCCTGGGGAGTAAATCAAGATTCAAACTTCAAAATCCTGGAACTTGAAGAACTGAATCATCATACAATGGGAACTGCCTTAGTTTACTGGTTTGTTTTCTGACCTCTTGACTAGGATGGCAGCTCTGTGAGGCTCAGAATGTGTGTCCACTGTGTATGGATACCTGCTGCATAGACAGGGGCATTAGAATAGCACTGGGTCCAGGGGAGGAGCTCAATCAATACTGGTTGAATGAATGGTTTTCAGCCTCTTCGTCTGGGATGTGGAAATACCTCTCCCATTATAGAATTATTGTGAAGCTCACACGAATGAACAAAAGTGAAGTGGTTCTTAGTAAATGCCTCCTCAGTTTAGGTTCTAGACCAGCTCAACTGGGATAAGTCTTGAGTTGTCGGATGTGAGGATGTGAGTAGACTGTGCTGGGAGTTACCGTTGTCCTCCTAGTGGCAACTTCTGGAATTACAGGTACAGTGCCTTGAAAACACAGTATTAACCTGATGGCAGGAACTCAGCCTCCTAAATCTCTTCCTAAGTCCGGCAAACATATGCCCCAGACCCCTGAACAGGGCCCCAAGGACAGAGAGGCCACCACATGACTCTGAGATCCCTCCCACATGCCCAAACCCACTTCAGCCTCCCCGTTTCATAGCACCTATGCATTCCTGGGGCTGGTTTTTAATTCTGTCTCGTTGTCTGCCTTTGCCTTCATTATCCTCTGCTTGCCATGGAGGGGTTAGTTAAAGTGTTGGGAGTAATGTCATTTACAGCCTCCTGTTGCTAAGCAACGGACCCAGGTGAGCCCTTGAACTTCCTTCTCAGCAGCTGAAATGTAGCTGGTAGAGTGACAGCGGCCCTGGTTGAACTATTTTATCACCTAGGACAAGCTGCCAGCCTGGTAGCCCTGTTCCTCTTGGGACCCAGACAGGACTGATTCAGAGCTCTGGGACCTACTGCCCTCAACCTCCCCTAATTACCTAACATCACTCAGGGCCTCCTGTGCATCTGTTTCCAGCATGCAGGTCCACAGCAGAGATGAATCAGACCTGGCTGGGCCTTCAAGGACCTCCAGGTCTCAGGCCAGAGAGAGATTCCCAAATAGGTCATCAAGATCTGGGATGGGGTCTTGAATGAAGAAGTCGGGCTCACTCTGCCTGCCAGGGATGGTCCCTGGAGAAGGTAACTATTTACACTGAGTCATGAAGAATGGATAGTTGGCCTGGAACAGAAGACAGGAGAGGGCTTTACAGGTGAGGACTCAGGCTGTGCAAAATCCCAGAAACTTGAAAAGCCAGAGTAGCAGGAAGGATGGAAGCATCTAGGTTCCTACACAACCAGCAGTCAACTCTCACTGTGACTTCAGCTTAGTCTTTGTTCCTCCTGGACCAAAGGATACAGCAGGACACATGGGCAGGGATAGGATGGGGTCGGTGTTTATCAAAGCACAATAAACATGAGCAGTGGTAGAGCACTTGCCCAGCATGTGTGAGGCCCTGGGTTTCATCCCAGCACTACAAAAAATAAATTGTATAAAATATTAAAAGGATGCTAAATATGTTGCTGGGTATAAACCCAAGTGTGGGGTCTTTAAGGGTCAAATTTTTTATTTTTGAATAGTTTTGAATTTCGAGTAGGTAGTGTTAGGAAAAATACATGAGTACATCAAACAAGTGATATGTCAGATTCCTTTTTTGGTGCTAGGAACTGAAGCCAGAGCCTTCATGCTGAGCTATATCCCCAGCTCTCCCCCCACCCCTTTTTAAACAGCATCTCTCTAAGTTGCTAAGTTGCCCAGCCTAAGCTCCAACTTATGATCCTCCTGCCTCAGCCTCCCAGAACACTGAGATTACAGGCATGTACCACCATGCCCTGCATTTCTTTAAAAGTTTTTCTTTTAACAAGTAAGTTGTTTTAAAGAAAAATATGAAGTAACAAATAGTACAGTTGGTACCAAAAGAGTGGCCCCATGACACTCAATCTGTAGGAATCTGCAGGCAGCCTCTGAAGGTTTTCTGTTCTGCTGGCCACACAAGGACTCATGCTGTCCGTTGCTCTGTTGTCAGTCTGTCATGGCCCCTGAGCACCCAGGCAAGATGAGCACCTTCATTTCACAGATAACTCACGGAGGCCCAGGGGGTCACTCACAGCCCATGCTCACTCCCGTGTCATCATGTCCTGGTCCTTCCCGTCCTAACCCCCAGCACTGTGTAGCTGAACATTTTCACTGGAAGTGTCTAAGAGTACAACTGTGAAGCTAGCTATGCTGGAGATGACCCGCCATGAATCTGGGCCCTTTCTGAGCCTTGGATTTTGCCATCTATACAAGGAGAAATTGCAGTGGGACTGATTGAAGGTCAAGGTCTTCTCCAGTTACATGTTCTTATAATTAGGGCTTCTAAGAACCCCTGGATGTACAGGAAGGTGAGGAGGGGGGAGCAGCCTCTCAGGCATCATTACTCTGCAAATTGCTCTAAACTGCCAAAGGTCTGGATACCCAGAAAGACACTCCTCTGTATTGCTTTGGTCGACTCCTCAGTCTCTCTGTTTGCTTGGGCATCATATGTGAAGTCTCCAGAGGGCAGCCCTTCTTCTTCCCTGCTGCTGGGTGTCAACACCTGATAAAGAAGCCAGCTGTCCAATTTGCCTGGGACCAGTGGGTTTCTAGGGTATGAAATTGTGAGCTTTAGAACCAGGCTGGCCCCGGGCATGAGCTGAGTTTCTACTCAGTCACCTCTGTCTGTCTCATACTGAGAGCTTCACTCACTTCCTCCTGGAGTCCTAGCAGCTCATGTTATTTATTGTTACTGTCTCATTTCCCAGATGAAAAGAGCAGAGGCTCAGATGAGAAAAGATTTGCGAGGGACACAGATGCCCAGTGGTGGAGCTAATTTTTCAAACCCAGATCTGAGAATATCAGAGGGATATGGTCAGTTGAGCTGGAACTGGTCAGTGGCTCAAACATCTCAGCTTTTGGAGAGGGCAGGCAGAGGTCATAGCAAGAGTCGGTGACTCTGAGTCAACATCAAAGCCCTTCTCTGTATGCAAAATGTTGCCACCTTTTCCGTGAAGGTATGGTACCAGCCCCACTCTTACAGCACCAGTTGCCATTACTGGGAAATGAGGCGCCAAGAGAGAAGTGATTAAGTCTAGTAAATGCAGTTGCCTGTAGTAGAGGTGAATTAGTTCAAAACTCTAAGAGAAGCAAAGCTAATATGAAGAGAAGGTACAGAAAGAGGAAGAGAATGAGTCAGAGCACACAGCTGACTTTATTTCTACGTCTAGCCATGTCTGCAGTTGACTTGGGCTTCTAAGTGATTAGACCAATAAATTTCCTCTTGCTTAAGCCAGTTTGAATTGAGTATCTGTCATAATCCCAAAAAAAATGCTAAGTAACTTACACCAGTTCCTCTGTCCTTCACTCAGAGATCCAGGGATATGTGTAATTCATCCATTCAACAAATACGCATCAGCACGCACTACATAACAGGTATTATATGGAGGCACAGTATAGACATAATGATGAAGAAGACACACTGGGACCTCAAAGGATGTGCACCAGTTGGGAAGGCAGCTAGAAAATAAGTGAGTATAATGAACAGTGACAAAATCGGCAGAGACAGAAAGGCAGACTACATACCAGGGAGGGAGCCATTCTGAGGCAGACAGATACGGGCACCTGCACAGCCTTGGCAAGAGAGAGAAACAGTGGTCTGCCCACAGTGAGCTCAGGGTGTGGGAAGGGGACATAGAGGCAGAGGGACCTGAAGATGGGGTTGTGGTGGAGCCCAGGGTGGGCTGGTTGGCACCTGCTCTGTGTCAATTCTGGCAGTACCTGAGCATTTCCCAGCTACAGAAGACATAGCTTCCCTTGGGGCAGCAGAAGGGTGGGGACCCGAAGCCCACAGGTAGTGACTGGAAGAGAGGTTGTCTGCTGAGATATGGGTGGGCAACTCTAGATGGGGTGGGGATGTTAAAAAACATATAAAAATCTATCTTGGCTGGGTCTTTCAAGTGGAGGTGGATGATCGTGGTGGAGAATGTATTCCAGGTGGGCTTGGGAGGATGGGGAAAGGCAGGGAGCCAGGAAGAGCCAGTCAGGTCTGCAGAAAGAGGAGTCCCAGGCAGCCGTGTGTAGCGTACATCCCACTGCCTGCCACATTACCCGTCTTCCTTAATGCGGGTCCTAAAATAAGAATGTGGATGCAAGAGATTTATCTGGTAGGTGATCCCAGCATGGTGATGATATACGGATGAGAGACAAGGCCATATAAGAAGCCAGTGCAGGGCGTCCTCATGGGTAGGCCACTGCTTGGGCCACTGCAGCTCAGCCCTGGGCACAGGCTCAGCAGGGAGGGTGCAAAAGCTGGGCTCTGGCCCTCATTGATCAAGGGCTGTTCCTGAACTTTCCCCTCCTGTGGTTCAAGCCTGTTCTGCACCCCCAGCACATAGAGCTAAGCATTGCTGCAGTGGACGACAGAATGCCCTCGCATGAGGCACCTCCAAGCCCTGCCTGCTGATGACCCTAGGGCAAGCCAAAGTTAGGGCAGAGTGTCAAGAGCACCTGCCTTCACCACCTGCCAGCTGCATGATTTTAGCCTTTCTGTGCTTTGGTTTTATATATGTCCTGCAAAGGAATTGTGAGGATGTAAAATGCTTAACACAGGGCATGGGAGGCAGCTCCAAAAATGACAACTATTATGATTTTTAGAGACCATGAATCTGCAGGACTGGAATGGAAGGAGGGCAGCAGTGGGGGGCACAGGTAGAACAGGAGGGGTCTGACTTTCAGCACAGGTGATAAGGTCAGAGCTAAGGTGCTGCTGGGGGCTGCTAGGGAGAGGGTGGGTAGACAGAGACTGGGGTCGTGATGGTGCCCGTGGGGTTCACCAAGTCCTTATCCAGACCAAGCATTCATTCACTCACTCATGCAGAGCATCTCCACAACTTCTCTGCCCCAAGCACTCTCCTGGGAGTTGGACCTCAGCTTGCAAAGAGCACTTGGTGTGGGCAAGGAGATAATACTTGAGCAGAAATAATGACAAGTTAGGTAAAAAGCCATCAGAACGGCCATCAAAGATGGACATGAAGAACTGAGGGGAGGGAAGCGAGGCCTCTGGGTGGAGAGGCCTGGCTTTAAAGGAAAGACAAAGACATGGGCAGGCAAAGTGAGGGCCAGGCCAGCCTAGGCAAAGGTAGCATTCTGGGCAAGGGCCAGCAGGTGAGAACTGAGGTTCCAAAACTCAGACCTCACTGTGCAACTGTCTTTGGAATCAGAGTTGTCTTGGCTTGAACAATTCAAGGTGCTATTTGAGTTTAAAAGTTTGAGGCACGTGCTGTGGTAGAACTGGAGGACAGCCCCTCACACCTCCAAATGTCAGCAGTGTCACTGGCACAGACGCCACAGGTTTGTTGGCTGTGTTGAGTTGGGTTCCCAGAAGCAGACAAGGATGAGTGGTTTATTCAGAGACTGCTCCCAGGGAAGATGAGAGGTGTGGGGGACAGAATACATAAGGAAAAAAACCAAGAAAGTTGTGTGTGGAGGCTAGTCGTTGCCTAACAAATCAGCCCAGACTTAGCAGCTGACACCAGCCTTTCTGACTTCATCAATTCAGCCCAGGAAGGGACTGATCTGGGAGTGGTCTAACTGAGTGATTCTGGTTCAAGAGGCTTAACTCAGGGAGGATCCACTTCTAAACGCACTCTCACAGACGTGGACAGTCCTCAGACCCTCACTAGCTACTGCTGAAGACACCACTTCCCTGCCACACAGACCTCCTCATGGAATTGCTCGCAGGGCAGCTAGCTCCCCCGAGAACGAGAGCCCTGAGTCCCCGAGACAGAAGCCACAAGCTCTTTGTAACTTAATTTTGGAAGTAACATCGCACCATAGCCTACCCTCAGAAGAAGGGCCTGGTACAAGGTGTAACAGCCAGGAGGCCGGTGTCTCAGCCAGATCCCATGAACAGCTCCAGAGTGTAATTTACACCTCGGAGTTTATCCAGCGTCAAGGCGGTGGAGCTGTGCTTCTACACTCCTGAACAGTCAAGCCTCAACAGGTGGGCTTCACATCCAGGCGTTGCGGATTTGGGGGTGGACAGGGCAGCTCCTGGAACTGAAGGACAGGCCTCTGAAGGTCACAGATGTGGACCCTTGGGAGTGAAGCACGTGGAAGAGGAGAGCGTGAAACCAGATCCAAGAAGATCTAGATGGAGCATCAACAGTGCTCCCAAAAGGAGGTTGTCTGAAAGCATTTACGGACATTAAGAATTCCTGTACTCTTTACCCGCCATTCTCGCTTCTAGGAATTTCTCCTACAGAGACAGCCTAGATACTCACCAGGAGAAGCTGAGCTGGTAAATCCATTCATACTTTGGATTACTAGATGGCTGTTAAACAAGCTAATAGAAAAAGCTCTCTCCAATATACACTAAGTGAAGAGAGTGGGGTATAAAAGAATGACCGTGTTGGAGAGAAAGGAATTTTTGTAGATATCTGTATTCACAAAGGGATAGGAATTCTCAGGCAAGAATAAACAATAAATTCATTATTGCTGAGGTGGGAGTTGGGTATCTATGGGGTGGGAGGGTTCTCATTTTTGTCTTTAGTAATAATTGACCAAGGGTGTGCACGTACTAGTAATCTGTAAAGTTTTAAGCTAGTGTTCAAACAAAACAGACTGAATGTGGAAACCCAAGTCCCTGGAAGCTATACATAACTTGGCAATTCTTTTAGTCACCTGACCTCATGGCTCTGAGAATTCAGCAGAAGGGGTTTCTGACCTGCCCAGAATTGTCACTAGGAAACTGGTTCAGTTCAATAAGACAGTACCGCCTAATTTGCTTCTGCTTCATGTTTTATAATTTACTCTGAAAATTAGTCTGTCTGTTATATTTCATTCTAAAATTTTTACAATAGACACTGGCTGAAACCACTAAAGATCTGATTTTGACAGCTATGTAAATTACCAACCAACACCAGCCTTGTCCAGGTCATCCTCCCCGAAACATCCCAGAACTGTAAGGAACAAATCCAACCCTGATTCACACCTGCTGAGAGCTCCCCAGGCTCCACGTTGCCTTGCCGTGAACAATCACGAGCATCCACTGACCGGGTGGCAACTATGGCCCCAGCCCTGAGCTTCATGTTTGACATAGGTTGGCTCTTTGCATCTTTATAAAACCCCTAGAAAGTGGAGATCATCTAAACCATTTAAATGACGAAGAAACAGTCACAAAGAGGTGAACTCATCCTCCAAGTTCACACTGTCAGGATCTGGTTGAGCCCAAATTTGAAATTCAATTTGCCTGCAGAGGCTGTATATGGGTTAAAAAGGCACAATTAGGACTAGAAAGGTCAGTGGCATGAAGTCTCAAAGTACCTGAAGGCCAAGCCTAAGGATCATGGGCACCTAAGAAGGTTCTTATCCTCTCCGTTGAGAGTGACCTCAGGAGCCCCCATCAAGCCCTACATGGTCTTTCCCTCCAAAAAGTCTTTTCTGGTTTTCTAGTCCATGAGCATTCATGCATCCATCCACTCATTCATCCAACAAACTCAGGTGATTGAAACTGGAGGCCCACATAGCACACATGGTCTCACCCTCCAGGAGCTCTTAGAGAAACCAAGTGAAATTCAGAGACCCATATCTTGGGCCAGAGAAAGCTCGGTGGGTTGTGAGAGCCCAAAGGAAATATCTAAACAGCCTGTAGGTGCACTCAAGGTCAAAGAAGAATCCTCAGGGTGGCCCACCCTAACCGAGGTCTGTAGGTAGTTCATCATAAGGGAAAAGGAGAGAAAGTGGTGGCAAACTGGGGAGAAGAAGCATTCCAAACAAAGGAGACAGTGTATGCAAAGACCCACAGGAGACTAAAGAGAAGGCTTTGTCTGAAATGCCTACCATCAATTCCCCAGTTCATTCAGCACATAATAGGTGTTTCCTAAGCATTAGGTGAATCAGTAGAGTATGGCATATTCATGAAACCATGGGATATTTGGGGCAGCTGGGTGACAGCCTGCAAGGAAAAATCATGCATAAGCTGGCAAGTTCTGTGTGGGTCCTATTGGGAAAGACCTCGGATGTCATGTTAGAGATGCTGAGCACCAGAGAATCGCACAGGGGTTTTAATTTGGGAGGAAGAGGGAGATGCTCTGTTGCACTGGTTTCTGAAAGCCCCTCTGTAGCGTAATGTGGAAAAGGAATAGGAGGAGACAAGGTTAGAGCGGGGGAGATCAATGAAGAGGCTGGTACCATAATTCAGGCCAGCAAAGATGATTCAGAATCCCACCTTCTCACCAGCTATTGCACTGTCTCGTTGCTCAGGTGGGATTACTAAGACCCTAGAGCCTTCTCCAGTCCAGTTCTGTCCATCTCGTTGCCTCTAATTAGCACACAGGAGATACAGGTATTAGCTCCCTAGATCCAAGGAGTATACTCCTACAAATGTGGCCAGATTTCACTCCCATTCAGTTGAACCTTAGGTCTTTTTCATACCTTTTTATTTATCTGATTGTCCAAAGTATAGGGTCTATCAGTCATTGTCCAGTCAGAGAAACAGAAACCACACTAGATATTTTGAGTAGAAAGGGATCTATGTATGAAATTTATTATAAAGGTGCTGGGGGGACAGAAAGATAAAGGGAAAAGAGGGTGACACCCTGTTACCAAGAAGCCACTACCACTGCAGATTAGGTCCACAGGCCAGCACTCACCGCTGTGCTGCTGCAGATACCCCTACTGCTACTGGGCCACTCCCATGGTCACCATCAGAACGTCAGAGTCTGCAGGCACCCACCGAAGTTGTTCCCTGCCAGAGCCTCCCTCCAGCAGGACCCGCTGGCCCCAGTGGACCAGGTTATCCAGGATATGTAGTTTGCAGATTTCCAGTCCCAGCCGTAACAAGGGAGCGGAGAGAGGTAAGATGGGGTGAGGGCTGGCAGCAATCGCTGGTCCATCAGGCCTCTTTAGTCAACACACCAAACAAGAGAAGCCCCACCGAAAGCACAGACCAGAAATGGATGGCTCTATGGCCACTGTAGCACCAAGATGGGAGCCAAAAGCCAACATTTGGGATGGATAAGCCCTTAGAGCCAGGGTCTTTCGAAATTTAAGGAACACCAAGTCTCATCCCAGATGTGCAACTCCACATGTTCTAGGGAGCAGCCACTGAGGCCACAGTCAAATCCTCAACATCGCCAGCCCCTCCTCTCGCAGGGGCATCCCACAAACTCTTGACTCAAGAATTGATTTGTGTCAGGGTCTTAATTTATAAAGGTGACAATGACAATACACAGAGGCTTACGCCATTGAAAGAATGTATTACTTACAGTTCCCAAAAGAAGAGGGTATGCTGTGCCACACAGAGCCACTCAGGGAAGCACCAGGTGATCCTCAGATAAAGCAAAGTGGAGCAAAGAGCTGGGGACTGGGCACGGGAAGGACCTCAGAGGCCTGGGGCTCGCTCTGAGTGTTGATACAGTATTCGGCCCTGCTTTGATTTAGGGCAGGGGAAACAGTGGCTTGGTGCTTGTATGCAGGGCAGATGGAAACAATGCTGTCTACTAGTTTGGTCTGTTAACTAATGGATACCAAAGTCGAAGAAAACAGACAGAAACCAGTAGAAAATGACTAATCATGCCTTATGTTCTCATATACACCTGCTTCACACATGGAAAGGGGAGAAGACCTTCCCAGCGTTTTACAATGACTTTGAGGCCACCTCTGATGTCCAAGCTCCAGCCCTTCCCTGAACCTGGTGGGGAGGGTGTTAAGTGCTGGGGATTATCTGTAAAGCCACACAAATCTGCCCCTGCATCCTTTCTGCCCTAAACTCCCCATGCCAGCTTCTAGTCCTGGCAGCTTTCTTGCCCCCAGACTCACCCAGCCCTGCTGTGCAGCAGACCAGAAACTCACATCTCCAGTAGTGGGTTCAGAAACCATTCTGAAAATGTTTTTGGCCTAGCAGCAGCTCAGCATGGTAGAAAAAGCACAGGCATGATGAATGTACTAGAACTGTAGGTACCCACATGGCTCCAACCCAGGCATGTGCACGCAGACAAGCCAGCTGCAGCATGACTTGCAGCTAGGCCAGCGCTGTTCATCAGACCACCCGGCCCAACCTCTCAGGTTCCGCAGTCATCATGCACAGGCACTTGTGCGCTCCCAGCGTGGTCTGACCCCTTGGCCTCGGCTCTGGTGTCCCTCTCCAGGACAGACCGCCCCATCCAGGGTCCTCCCTGCAGGAGGACAGCACAGACAGCACTGCCCGGTTTGTGAGAGTACATACTGGCAAGCCTATCTCCCCAGTGGCTGTCACATTGTCTAGGGCAGGACTATGTCTGTCTTATTTCAACTATTTCTTCGGTACCTCAAACATATAAAGCACTCCATGAACAAGTGCTGAATAAAGCAATGAATGAGGCTCAAGGAGAAATTCCTTGCCAAGGCCTCCCAGCCGCTGTAAGTGGTAAGGATAGATGGTGAATTAGTTCCCCTCCCGTCTCTCCAAGGGCGCAGGAACCAGGAGGGGTGCGCCCAGGCTTGGAGGCTCTGTGCCCCACCCCACTGTGGTCCCTCCCTCTGGCCTGGAGTCGTCCACCTGCCCCTGGAAAGGATCCTCCCCGTGGAAAAAGGAGGACCGATCGGCTTGTCTCTCTCCCTTCCGACCCCTCACCCCGGGCCCCCAGCCCGCCCGCACGGCAGGCGCAGGAGGGAGAGGGACGCCCCACTCCCGCGCCCACCGCCTCCGCCAGGCGCCGCTGCAATCTACAGCGCGACCTCAATTAGCCCGGTGCCTACGCGCGCCAATTACCGCGTCAATCACTGGGCTCGGGCGGCAGCAGAGGGGAGGGGAGAGCGGAGAGGGGAGGAGAGAACCAGGCAGGAGCAGCGCCGCCCGCTCTGGACCGGCTGGAACCGGTCCGGGCCTGGGAGGCCGCTGCTGAGACCCCCTTCCTACCCCGTGGCCCACCTTGGAGCTCTGGGAACCCCCTCATCACTTTTCTGGACTCCTCCCAGCCAGATAACCAGAGGTCTCTCCCGCAGAATCCCCGCCCACCCACCTGCAGGCCCCACGGTGCTGAGTTTACGTGGGGGTCTCCATATCCCTGTGCGCTAGACTGTAAACTGTGAAGCTGGTATCTCTCCTATCCTACCACTGAATAGTGAGTGAGTAGGTGCATAAATCAAGGAGCGCATCTGTTATAATGAGAATCAGAAGGCTACAGCTGTATTCGCGAGAGAGACAGCTGTAAGGATAAAGGATAAAGCAAGGTGTCCAGCATTACAGAGGATTGGGGCCGGATGCCATGAACCCAGCCAGGAGGCTGGCTTAACACACATAGGAACTCAACAGTCTACTAGTTTTGACTAGATTGTTAAAGTTTGTCTTCTCTACATGATGCCTCATTTTTCAAGCCCTAACATATTTTCGATGTTGAAAAATATGAGGCAGAGGAAGAAAGGCAGAGAAGAAAGACAGTTGTGGAAGAGAGCACTAAGGAAGAAGATGACACGGTCCCAGCCCCCATTCTTTAAAAAAAATTTTTAAATTTTGATTGCACTACATAATGATTACATTCATTGTGGGGAATTGGTTCTTATATATCACACATCTCAATTCTTTTTCTCTCCTTTCCCTCCACATCCTTCCTTTAAAAAAAAATTGTTTTGCCAGCATCAGATTCATTTATTTAAGGCCATATCAAGTTAGTTATCATAAGTGCAGATATACAGCCAGACTAACAGGTCAAATAACGTAAAAAATACATAAGGCAATTATACTAAATGAAGGAACATTTTTAAATACATTGAACAGTATTTAAAATTGTATTTAAAATAGTATTTAATCATGCTTGATTATGTTAACATTTTTCTCTTTTTTTTCCTATTGTTCGTCTTTTATTTTGTACTTTACTTATTTATTGGGCTTCTTATATAGGATAAACCATGTGATATTTAAGCTTATGTCTCTAATTTAGTTCGTTTAATATTAAGGTCTCAGCCGGGCGTGGTGGCGCACGCCTTTAATCCCAGCACTCGGGAGGCTGAGGTAGGTGGAGCATTGTGAGTTCGAGGCCGGCTTGGGCTACAACGCGAGCGCAAGGCCAGCCTGAGCTACATAGTGCGACCCTGCCTCAAAAAACCAGGGCTGGGGAGTTTAGCTCAGCGGCTTAAGCGCCTGCCCTGGCAAGCGCGAGGTTGTGAGTTCAATCCCCAGTGCCGCAAAAAAAAAAAAAAAAAAAAA
>RJWM01014910.1:0-50197 GCA_004363535.1 Dasyprocta punctata
GTCATTTGAAAGACTATATTGCAATCAAATGCAAGTAAGATTTTGTTCAATGTGGCAACTAAATTCTGACTTAATTATTTTAAAACTTCAAATTGATCAGAAGGGGGCACAGAAACAACATAAACATCAACTTTGGTATATTATAATGGTTTAATAAATTGTCAAATTGTACAATATGCAATTATCCATTCTTCATTTTTTGACACTTTTAAAAAAGTGAGTTCAAATGCAGTATTGTGCTTCTATTTTTGCACATTTCCACATATTCTAGAAGATGTTCCCCACATTTGTCCTTGTAATTCAACATAAAAAATTCCTTCCACAGATGAATATAAATTTTTTGCAGAACAAAAGCCCTTGCATGAATATGTTTACATGAATTTTTAAAAATTATGTGCCTTTAAATAGACAAAAGGATAAACAAAGGATTTCCCTTTTCCAAAACAAGCAGAAATTTGAATTTCAATAAATCTTGGCAATAAGTTCTTTGTATTCTCACATTATTTGTTTATAAACATTATTTTTCAAGAAAGCTTTTAAAACACTTTTATCCTTAAAACTTAGTTCACTTTGAAACTTCTCTAAAATGACTTAATTCAAGTCCAATGCAGTGTCATGATCACATCCATAGAGCTAATTTAACCGATAAATTTAGGCCTCCATCCCATGATTCTTGGTTTCATATGACGTTTTCATACAACATAGTTAGGTCAATACTTCATAAACTGTATTCCAAGAATCAGTAGTGTCTAAAACTAATCAGAAAAACTCCATAAATGAAACAAAAAAGAATAAAATAAAATAAACATTGGAGTATTTGAGGGGATTAAATTTATATTTAAATTTAGATTTACTTGATTTCTTTGGACAATTGTTTTCTGAATGTTTAGTAAGACTGCTACTCATGTTGAAATACTAGTAAACGTAATTTAGTAAACTTGGTCACAAATCCTCACACTTTACTAATATTGAAGGAAGTCAAAGTCTGAAAATGAAAATGTAATTAAAATGCTATAACAGTAGAAAAACTTTGTGCTCTCTAAATTTGAAATATTTTTACTTACATAGTACTCTCAAAGAAAAAAAGCCAGGGCTCAAAATTAGTTTTGTGTTGTAAATTCTGTTGCCATTTTTCTCTTTTTAAATAAATGATGGATGTATGTTAGAAATCCTAGTAATCTCAAAAAACGCCAACACAATTGTATGTGGTAGCCATCAAAATAGAAAGCTAAAAATTTTATGAGCTGGGAAGCTATACACAAAGATCAGCTTGGATCCTGTTAGCTAAAGAATGCCTGAAATCTGTGGCAGTCAGTTTTACAGAGTAGCTGGGTCAGCTCTATATAAATTACTTAAATGTAATATTATGCTGAAGGAACCAGAATAGAAAGAAAGTAAGAAAGAAAGAAAGAAAGAAAGAAAGAAAGAAAGAAAGAAAGAAAGAAAGAAAGAATTTGATAGGGCAATTCTATTTTCTACATCAAGTAATGGGATATCAATCTATTGAATTTAATTCATTGGTTATTTGATTGATAATTTTTTCATACTTTTATCCATTTATTCAACAAACGTTAATTCTACTTTTTACTCTAGTTATTGTGTTAGGAATAAAAGGTTATACGTGTAGGATTAAGAATGATACATATGTAGAGATTCTGAAAGGTGAAGGAACGGATTGGGCTCCATTTCACAAGCATAAGCTACTACTATGCACCACTTTATTATAGTAAGGTAATAAGAAAAATTACACAAGTAATACTCCAGTTACAGCCACAAGACACATGCTTATGTTCAATAGCCATTGGGTAACCTCTCTAGGCCTAATCAGTTTTCTTGTTGGAGAAATGATGAAGGTGTGGTTTGCTCTGAAATATTAATGAATCACTTTAGAAATTATATACAATATGAACCAGGAAACGTATAAAATATTATAGTTTTCAAAATGATGTGAAATATGTTTTTTAATTTAAAATCTATTTTGTATCAAAGTAGAGATTTTTGAGGAGTTGCCTTAAGTAAGTAAAGTATATTCATATGGTGTATGGTTTCTATTTATTCACATTAGCTTAAATATCAAATTTCATGAAATGGAAAATATATCTTGATTAGAATATATATTGTTGAAGGAGTTGTAAAATGTTTTTGCAAATATTCTTTTACATAAATGTAGATTGTTTTGTTTTGTTTTTTCATTTTCTTTTATTCAAGGCAAATGTTATTTTGAACATTTGAAAAATCAATTGGCAAAGTTTTGTCTTTCTTGTCTGAATGCCTATTCATATCAAAAAGATTTTAAACACTATCTAATCCTGAAGCACATAACTGTAGGCTCCAAGTCATAAATTTCTGATATGGAATAAGTCATGTTCTGAGAATCAGAATTTCTTTTCAAAGTACAATTTTCATGACAAATTCAAAATCCAACCTACTGAAGAAATGGAAAACGAAAGAAAGGATTTCTGTAAAACCATGTACTAATTTGTGCACTAAATTCAAAGTTATATACACTACAGTATCACCACTTTTATGAAATATTTTTTAACAACAGCTATGTACAATATGTATATGTAAATATATTGAGGTTTTTCCATTAGCAGTATACATGTGAGTGTGGATATGTGTAGTAAAACCAAAAAGTTTAGCTAGAATGTTTAGTAGTTTTAAGGCATAGCAATGATGAAATTACAAGTAAATATATTATTTTCAGAACTACACTGTAATGCAATTTAATGACATTAAAGGAGATTCCAAATAAAATAGCAAAACTCCCGTAATTCTTAAATTCCTGATAAAACGTTGAATAAATTGAAGAAAATAGGGCATTTTGTCAGGAATGGTAATTTAAAATGTTAATATATAATATTGAGAAGTCATTAGATATACAAATGACATACTTTATGTATATTATCAGCTAGAATCAATAAATATCACATTTACATAATCTTAAACACATTTTAAAAAGAAATACAAGCTAAAGACAGGAATTTTCTATTGTCATATACCCATGAAATCATCGGTTACAGTAACTCCATTGATAAAAGTACACTGCAGGAGAACTGAAGTTCAGCAGAACTGTTCCACATACTGCTGGACCAGCAGTCCAAGAGTAGGTGCGTTGAAATAGTAAGAATAACTGTTTACCTTTACCCATGTCACCCTTCTCTCAAAGCAGCACACCTCAGTGCATAGAGAGACTATCAGCTGGCAAGACCTTTCACAAGGGTAAAGGACAGCGCAGTGAGTGCACGCAGCATTGTAAGACATGAGAGACATTGTTCAGATCCACTTTCTTGCTTCCATTATACACTGAATATTAAGGTGAGTGGCATAGATGAGCAGTTAAGACATTGCAAGCTAGAAAGGGATACTGCAGGTAGTTTTATCAGCTTCAGCAGAAAGCTTTGTCCATGAGCCCCATTAGATACATCACAAGTGATCCCATCCTCCCTACCTGTTGCGCAGACACTCCAAACTATCTCCACATCATATCCCCCTTTTCCCAAGGTGGTTCTACAGATACCCTCTCAGATCCTAAGTGAAGTTGTCTTGTACAGACAGTCAGCTGGCTCAACTGTCCCAAGTTTGTGGCAAGATACATACACGAATGTGTACATCTCGGAACAGTTTCCTAGGAAAAGCAAATGGGTGGCTCTTAGGACCTTATGTGGCTTTATGAGTTGAAGGAACAGTCTATAATCTTAAGAATTTTCACAAGAAGTTTTGAGCATGCACACCCATATGAAATGAATGAAAGAACCTCAGAACACTGAGCCAGGATTTGTAAAGTCCTTTCTCTTAGATAAAATCTTTTCTTTTATAAATCCAGACAGTAAACAATGGAGAAAGTGACTAGCCTTTTAAGATGAAAACAATAATCCAAGAAATCAAGAAACATGAATTTATTTTTTTAAACAGTACTATTAAAGCAAAATGATAATAATTGCATTAACCAATCACAAGGAAACAGAATTTCATGCACTGCTCAAAACACAATTCAAAATGATTGCTTTAAGGAAGCTCAATAACTAAGTTGAGAACACGGATAATGGACTGAGAAAAATAATAAAATAAAATAGACTTAATATAGAGAAATAAGCCGGGCATGGTGGCGCACGCCTTTAATTCCAGCACTCGGGAGGCTGAGGTAGGAGGAGTGTTGTGAGTTCGAGGCCCGCTTGGGCTACAACGCGAGCACAAGACCAGCCTGAGCTACATAGTGCAACCCTGCCTCAAAAACTAGGACTGGGAGTTTGGCTCAGTGGCTTAAGCACCTGTCTGGCAAGCGCGAGGTTCTGAGTTCAATCCCCGGTGCCGCAAAACAAACAAACAAACAAACAAACAAACAAACAAAAAATATATATGTATATATATATATACATATATATATATATAGAGAGAGAGAGAGAGAGAGAGACAGAGAGAGAGAGAGAGAGAGAGAGAAATAAAAATCAAACAAAAACTATAGAAATGAAAGTATTGAAATAAATAGAAAATTGGGAAAGCATATCAAAAGGTCAACTGATTAAGCAAAATAACTTTAAGTTTAAAAAGATGCATTTTATGCAAATTCAATCATAAAGAAATAAAGAAAATAAAGGAATGAAGAAAACCCACAGGTTATATGAGACATCAGGTGATCTAAGTTTCTTATTATGGAGTCACAGATGGAAATAAAGAGAATGAATGGACAGACAGTTCATTAAAACAACGGCTGAAAATGCTCCCAATGTGGAAAAAATATGCTCATTCAGATATGTCAAGCTCAAATATTTTACAAATTTAATGCAAAGAAGATATCAATTGTATCAGCACACTATCAAAAATCAGAGACAAAATTCTGAAAAAAATCAAGAGAAAAAAATTGTTACAAGTCTATCAACATTGTTCTTAACAGAAAAGTTACAAACATATGTGGCTGGAGATTTAGCTCAGTGACAAAGCAAGCGTAAGGTCCTGAATTTGATCCCTGGTACAAAAAGAAAGTTACAAATAGAATGAGCGAGCATGCTCAAAGTAAAGAAAAATCTGACAACTGAGACTATTTCACTCAGAAAACTTCAGAAATGAAGAGGACATAAAGTCTCCCAGACTAGCCAAACCTGCTAGACTTCAACACCCTAAAACCACCTTGCAAGGATGTGAAATTAGTGGGAGACTTAGCTCAGGGGCATAAGTGCCTACCTGGCAAGCACAAGGTTGTGAGTTTGATCCCTGGTACCAAAAAACAAACAAACAGACAAAAAAAAAAAAAAAAAAAAAAAAAAAAAAAAAAAAAAAAAAAAAAAAAAAAAAAAAAAAAAAAAAAAAAAAAAAAAAAAAAAAAAAAAAGAATGCGAAATTCTTAGTGATTAAACAAAAGGACACTTTTATTTTGTAACATTAAAAAACATGAAAATATAAAGCCTACTGATGAAATTAAATAGTCAAAGTCAGAAAACTATAATAATTAAATTAATTTGTAAATTACATAAAATGCTTGTATTAATATTAAACATCAAAAATATTGAAATAATTGTAGTAATTTAAAATGATGTGAAAAGATATGTTATGACATAAAAATATAAAATGTAGAGAGGAAAATTAAAACTTTAAAGTTTGCAGTATAATCAAAGTTAAATTTTTATCTGGCTAAATATAGACTGTTAAGACTATGTTTTTATGTACCCTCATGGTAACCACAAAGCAAAAAACTGTTTCAGACAACACAAAAGATAAATAGAAAGGAATCACAGCATACCATCCTGAAAGCAAGTCCCAAAAATAAGACAGCAAAGGGTGTGAGGAACAAAATGTTTACAAAATATTCAGTGACCATTAACAAAATGGCAATGGTAGATCTTTGTTTATGAATAATTATTTTAAATATAAATGGATTAAATTTCTCCAATTAAAAACCATGAAGAATGTATAGAAAAAATACTGAAACAGAAAAATCTAAAAACCATGAAAATAAAACTCAAATATATTGCCACCATAGGTATATATTTCAAGTTTAAAGATACACAGAAAGTAGAAATGAAGGGAAGGGAAAAATATTTTTAATGTTAATTAAAAGATGAAAATTAAATGGCCTCAATTAAAAGAAAACAGAAGCAAGACTTCTATTAGATAAAATAGGTGTTAGCTCAAAAACTGTTACCAGACATAATTATATAATGACAAAGGGGTAAATTCATCAAGATATCGTAACAGTTTTAAATAAATATATGACAGAGGTGTATAAAAAAAGAATATTAACTAATATGAAGGGATAATAAAAGGAACATACAGTAATAACAGAGATTCTTAATATCATACTTTCAATAATGGATAAATCAGCAGGCTGAAAATCAATAAAAATATACCAGATTTGAAATACAATTTAAACCAAATATACCTCCTAAATATAAGCAGAATATGTTATCCAAACCTAGCAGAAATGTACCTGAAAGATAAAAATAAGCCTTTTTATAGGTCCCAAGCCATATTGAAAGTGTCAGATTTAAAGAATTTGAAGCATTTTTCTGACTGCAATGGTATGAAACAAGAATTCCATAATGGCACAAAAATTAAAAGATTCACAAATGTGAAATTTAATCAGCCTACTACTCTCCAACAAATAAGAAATCAAATGTAAAACACCAAAACTATTTTAAGAAAAGTGAAAAAAAAATGAATACCAAAAATCTAGAGAATGTAGCAAAGGCTTCTCTAAGAGAGGTTCTAGTTGGGTAAATTTTTCATAAAGAAAAAAAGATTTCAAATTATCAACTTAACTTACCAATTAAAAAGAATAGAAAAAGAATAAATTGAGCCCAGATTTGATACAAGAAAGGACGTATCAAAGATCACAGCAGAAAGAAGTGAAGTACAAACTAAAAAAATAAAAGATAAAAGAATTGTTTATTACAAAGTTAAACAAAATTGACAAACCTTCAGTTAGATAAAAATATAGAGACTCCAATAAATAAAATTAGTATGGCAAAAATAAAAATAGAGTGGAAGCTGGGAATAGTGGTGAATGCCTGTAATCTGAGCACTACTCTTGAAGCAAAATTACCATAGCTTGGAAGCCAGCCTGGCATACATAGTGAGTTCAAGACCACCTTGACCTACCTGATGAGACTCTTTCAGAAGAGGAGAGGGAGGGAGGGACAGAGACAGGGACAGGGACAGAGACAGAGTGAGAAGAAAAGAGAAAGAAACATAAAAAGATGGCTGAAGAGTGATGACTAAGGTCTGGGTTTGTTAAGGGAAATATATTTTCTTTGGAGATGACCATATTTTCAAACTTGGTACCTTTATACTTCTGGGAAATAAGCACCTGGAATCCTCTGTTGTCACTATATTTTTTAACTTACTGTTCTCCCCTGATTTCCAGGGTATTGTTCTCCCCTGATTTCCATGGTATTGTTTTTATGCAGCTAATAGCTGTAGTCCTGGAGGGTAATTTTGTGTCACAAACTTTGTGTTGAAAGCTTAGCGGTTTTCCACAGTGATTGTGCAATAAATGTTAAGGTTAAATCTTAAAAGAAAGAAAAAGGAAAAAAAAAGGCCTTACAATGGATACCATAGGCAAAAGTATTATAAGTGACAACAATCAGCAGTTACATAAAAACAAATTGGATAACTTAGAAGAAACGAATAAATTCCTAGAAACATCCAAACTACCATCTGAATCATGAAGAAATAGAAAATACGAACTGGTCAGTTGTGAGTAAGGAGACTGAATCTGCACATTAATTCATTGCTTCCATGTTAAATTCTACCTGTGATTAATGAATCTTTAACAGTAGTACTTAAACTCTCCCCAAAATTGAAAATGCTTCAAAACTGATTTTAAAAAGCTCATATTACTTAATATCAAAGCTAGAAAAGATGTCACAAGAAATTTACATGCAACGTTCTTGATATACACAGATGAAAAATCCTCAACGAAAATAAGAAATCACATTTAACTGCACACTGAAAGGACTGTACTATAATCAAGTAATTTGTATTTCGGGGATGTAGTGTAGGAGCCAGCCTGTATGTTTGTACCTGACTGAGAGACAATGAGGATGAAAAACAGAGACAGAAATTAGGTTAAAATGTGTGGTCGAGGGCTTTGCCTCCCTTCAACAAACAGCCCCCAGTGATTAGTTTATGCTGCCTTACTCACTCAGACATGGGTGCAAACAAGAGTAACATAGGGGTCATTTGCCGCCCACCACCCATGGTACACGTCGGGGTAAACAACCGGATCTCAGCAGTGTTAGCGTTTCGCTAGAACCTGCAGCGTGTCAGCTCACTCCCATGCCACCCGTAGTGTTCACAGAGGTCAGTTAGGCTTCAGTCTCCTATCTGGTCTCTCACATGGAGAATGGTTCGAAATATGCACATCAGTCAGTGGGATACATCACATTAACACAGAGAAAAACTAAATGCATGGCTATATTAGTAGGTATGGAAAACACATTTACAAAGCTTAGCATCTTTCATGTTAAAATAATTTAAGAAGACTGAGAAATATAGCAAATTAGTAAACCTTGTCTCAGAATAAAACTTAAAAGTAATTAACGAGGTGTGTAGCTCAGTGTGAAGTCTTTGGGTTCCCTAATACTGGGAAAAAGAGGAAAAAACTAAGAAACAAGGTGCAGAAATTACTGTAAATCAATAAAGTCCGTATATGAAAAATCCACACACGACAGCATACTAAAACAAAAAACTGAGAGGTTTTCCGCTAATTTTAGGAACAAGACAAGAACGTTTTATCTTAGGGCCGGGAGTTTGGCTCCGTGACTTAAGTGCCTGTCTGACAGGTGTGAGGTTGTGAGTTCAATCCCTGGTGCCTCTAAAAAAAAAGAAAAAAAAGAACGTCTTGTCTTGCCACTTCTCTCACCTAGTACTACATGGGCTATGAAAGTTGTTATTCAAGAAAAAAATAAATAAAAGGAATCTGAGTTAGAAAGTAACGATTTTTTTTCTGTTTGAACTTGACATATATTTTTACATAGATATCTCCAAATTCTCAACCAAGTAACTGTTAAAATTAATTTTTAAAAAATTAATAAAGTTGCAGGATATAAAATTACTAAAACTAGTTGAGTTCCCATAAGCTAATGATGGACTATTCAAAAATGAAATTAATAGGGCTGTGGATTTAGCTCAGTGGCATGAACACCTGCCTGGCAGGTGGGAGGCTGTGAGTTTGATCCCCGGTACAAAAAAAAAAATAATAAAAATTAAATAATCCCATTTAAATAAGAACAAATATATATGATAATAAATGTAAATATGAGATGAAAATTCTGAAAATTATACATTTCTAAAAGAAATTGTAAAAGTTGCATATTAATCAAAAGGCATACTGTAATGATGAATTGGAAAATATATTGCCAAAATGTTCATATTAGGCAAAGTATGCTATATACTTACTGCAATTTATATATAAAATAAAACAGCATACTTCACAGAAATTGGGAAAAATTTACCTAAAATTCACTTGAAAACACAGAAATCTGAATAGCAAAATCAGTCTGTTGAAATAAGAGCAAAGATGGATACACTGTAGTTTTTGATTGCAAAGTTATCATATGGAACTGGAATAAAAACAAACATGTAGTTGACCATTCCATCAGGTATAGCAAAAACAAACCGAAAACAAAACACAGTAAAACCAATAAAAACAGGATATGAAATGAAGAAAAAAAAAGAAATGAAAATTAATCAAAATCAAGCAAAACAATGAGAACGATATTGGGGCTTGAAGACAAGACAGAGGACAATCCCACATATTTGCCACACTGCACAATGTCAACAATTCTGAAAATAACAAGAATACACTATGGTAGCTATTGTTTTCATAGTTTCTCTCTTTGAAGTTCTATGCCAGTTCTACTGCTTTGTTTTGATTGTTCTGTTGTCTTTTGTTGGATTTTGCTATCTTTAAAATAAAATAAAAAAAAAATTTAAAAAACCCCAAATATATAGACAGAATAGAAAGGCTAAAAACAAATCTACAAGTATTCATTCAAGTAATCTTTCAGAAAGCAACCAAAGATACATTGTGAAGAAAGTATGGTTTCTTTAATAGATGGTGCTTATAAAACTGGATAACACCATGCTAAAAAGTAAAAGTAGAGCTTGATCTCACACTGCATACAAAAATAAGCTTAAAATGGACTAATGATGTAAGTGCAAAGCCTAAAATGCTAAAACTAAGGGGGGAAATGCCATAGAGGGGAAGCTGTGCAATATTGTTCCAAGTAATGATTTTCAATGGGCACCAAACCCAAACTACAAGCAACAAAAGCAAAAGTAGTAGAGGATTGCATCATATTAAAAATTTTGCACAGGAAAAGAAATAATGAACAAAGTGAAAAGGCATGCAACAGCATAGACAAGGTAGTTATAAACTCTATGTTATATAAGGATTTTATTTCCAAAATATATAAGGAACTCATGCAATGCAATAACAAATGAACAATCTGAATTAAATATCAAGAAAAGGACAAAGAAGAAATACAAATGGCCAACAAATTTAGGAGAAGATGCTCTCTCCATCAATAATCCTCAGGGACTTCCAAACCAAAACCAAAAGGAAACATCACCTGACACATTTCAGTGTGCATATTATCAAAAAACTTAAAGGTAACAGTGTGGATAAGAATACAGTGAAAAATGGAACATTTATCCTTTGAATATGGGGATTTAAATTATAGGAAGTTTAAAAGAAGAACTATTATATGACCCAGCAATCCAACTCTGGACATAGATCTATAAAAGAAATAAAGTCACTGTACCAAACAAATATCTATACTCCAATTTTGATAATGATATTATTCACAGTATTCAGGACATGTTAAAATATTAATGTTTATTGATATAAGAAGAGATAAAGAAAATGTAATACACACACTAACACACAATGATTTTATGCAGCCATAGAAAGGAAGAAATTTTATGCTAGAAGGAGGATTTTATGCTAGAAGAAATTTTATGCATAGAAAGGAGGACTTTATGCTATGTGGAATACCCCAGACACAGAAAGACAAATCTGACCCAGTGTCACTTATATGTACAACCTAAAAGAATTGTACTTACAGAAACATTAGAGCAGAAAAATAGTTACTTAGGATTGAAGACTTGGAAAAAATGGAGAGATTTCGGTTAAAAGGTACCGACTAAATTATGCGCTACATAAGTTTGAAAAAGGTAATGCATGTGTGATTATAGTTAACAACAATGTATTACATACTGGAAATCTACTAAGAAAGTAAATTTTAAGTATTCTCAACACAGTAAAATGTTAAATGTATGAGGATTGGATATGCAAAATAGATTGCAATAATCAATTCAGAATATATAAGAATATTGAATCATGTTTCACACCTTAAATGAAATCTTTGTCCATTACACCTTACTAAAGCTAGAGGTGACCCATTTAAACAAATGCAGCATCATATTAAATAAGGCATTGTTAGATGGTCTGAATATTTAAGTCTCCTCAAATTTGTATATTGAAACTTAATCAATTGCATGATATTATTAGGTGATGGAGATTTGGGAAGCAGATTGAGTCAATAAAACAGATGATTTTGAAGAGGGAAACTCCAGAAAGCTACTGTGTCCCTGCTCATATGTGAGGACACAGAGAAAAATAATCACTCTATGAAATATGGCCACAGTGAGTCATCTGACACATTGATCTTGGACTTCCCAGATACCAAAGCTTTGAAAAATACAATTTCTTTGTACAAGTTACCTGGTATTACATTATAGCAGCTCGACTGGTCCAAAATGCACATTCATCTTGTGTTTAATTTTGTATTCTCCCCAAAGTTTTTATAGTCTGCTGTTCGAAGTGGTTTTTGAATGAATAAATTTACTTACTAATTTATTATAAATCATTTAATATATTGTGATTATTTTTAGGTAAATACCACTAGAACATGTGTTCTCTTATTCTTTCTGCTTTGTGAAATGATATAACTATATATTACAAAATTCATATTTTAAAATAAATTTTTAGCAATGCAGATTCCTATTGGCCATATATTATGTACCACCCCCAAAACAAAACATATACTACAATAAAAGCAAAAAAATACTGAATTTTATGTACTAAAAATATCTTCCACGCTATGAAAGACAGTCAATCTTGCCATACTGTCTGACCTCTACCTGTCAGTTTTCCAGTCTGGTCAAACGGAATGAAGTCAGCCTGAATACCTACAAAGCAGCCAGTGCAAAGAATTTAGGAAAGAATTTGACTTTTAAAATGCATTTTTCAAATAAATTACTTTTGAAGACTGTTACAGAGAAGAAATAAACCTAGTGACTGAGAGAGAGAGGAATGACTATGAAACCGTATTTGAGGAGTTGGGAGTGAGAATGAACCTCTATTTAACCTCCTTTCTACCTCTCACGTCTTCAAAAAAATTGCCAAGGCCGTTTCATTTTAAGTTGCTCCTGGAGGCTGGTTTTGTAAAATTTCTTTGATATTTTATGGTTCCACAGTTTTACGAGCACCATAAATGCCACAAACCTTAGAAATGGCATAGCATTTCAATGGGAACATCTTTTCTTAGAATCAGGGTGAAGTTAGTGACTTGTAAATCTATTAAGAGTCTCACTTCAGTGTAAACTGCACCAGGCTACCGAACATGACTATTAGTTTAGTATAACATTACCTTAGTACTTTCATTATAAATCTTCGTTACTTAAATGTTCTTTTTATTCCCAAGCAAATAATCTACGACCTGTGTGGAGCAGTGCACTTTCAAGTGTCTGTCTTCTAAATTAAAACTCAGCGATTTGTCTATGAGACAGTGAACTTACCATTCAAAATGCATTAATCACACAGAATAGACAATCCAGGAAGAGAGTATTAATTATTCTTGTAACAGGATATCAAGCAATTAATGAATAAATCTCAACTCTGTTCACAGTATTGTATGTAAAAACCAGTTCAGTGCAATGATCACCAGCTAATAGCAGAGCAGATCCAAGTACCTGTCTCTATCACATCCCCATATATTTGACATATTCCTGACTATCAGTTAGAAGCGGGCATTAAAAAAAACATAATTTTGATTTTAAGTTTTAAAACATAGCTGGAATGCTATTATTTTTTAGCTTTAATTTTTTTAAAGTCATGTTCCTTTTCCCACCTACTATATTTTTGGAGGAATTGTAGCAAAATGACTGATATCCATAATGGATGTAATTTCCTTCGTTGTGAGTAAAATCACTCCTGCTGAGACTTTAAGGATTCTTCAGCACTTTTTCTTTCCCTGGGAGACCAATAATTGATTATCCTAAACCTTAACATTGTCACACAGGACAGTGAAACGCTCTCCAGATACACCTGCAGTGCTTTTGCTAAATTCAGTTTTTCCAAATATGATGTGGATTTCATAGATGCATTATTGCAGTTTGTAGTGAGAAGTGGAAATCTCACACAAAAGGCTGGAAAGGGAATCATTTCAAGCTCAAGCAGAAAGCTATTATTATCTCTATCCAGGATTCCAATTAAAGAATATCCAAGAGAAAACCAATGCTAGTGAAGATAGTGATGAACATTTCAGATTAGCTTTCCAGAGCTGTATGTTTAAGGAGTACAAATAATGAAAGAGAGCTATATACTATAAATTTTATAAAGGTTATTTCCACCATTAGCCTGTACAAGTAAAATGGAGCTTTGAAAATAGGATGCCCTTAAGCTGACAACATCAAATTATTTTGCCCTTAAATACATTAAAGTAATATGCAGCTTTGTATTTTAGGTTAGTGAATTAGAGGGGTGAGGAGTAAAGCCCAGAAAGGTCGGCATTGCTTAGTTTGTAACTACTTTCCCATGAACGTATCACTTCCATGATATCAAGTCACTATTTCAGCAGTGGTTATCAAACACTGGTTCCATATCTTTCAAAATTAAAGCACTGAAGAAAATATTTGTGAGTGAATACTGCTGTTATCTGTAGCCATAATGACAAGAAATGCCTATAGAAAAGATCCCTGTTTTTACCGAGAGGCACATATATGTATCAGATATCTTATTTGATACCTTCATTGCCCTGCAAGGTAATTTTACTAACTATTCAATAATACGCCCATACTTGCGTAGCTTTAAAGTGGCAACAGAAAAGATTAAACCTGAAATCAGCCTTTCTTTGATTTCTTTTTAATTTTAATACATATAGGTAATTTTCAAAAATAACATTGGTATCAAATAGCATTTCTATGAAAATACACTATACATTTGCATAATCTATTTAAAACTGCAGAGTTCTGTGAGATAGGCAATGATTACTCCTTTTTAGAATTATACAACAAAGATTAAACAAGGTGAAACTGATTTTCAAAATTACAAAACTAATGGCAGTGGAGACAGGATTCATATTCTGACTTTTCATGTCCAAATACAATGTTGTTTCAGATATTCCTCCACCAGGTATATTTCAGCATCAAAGTTTGCAATTTTTAAATACATATAGTATTCTTGCATAGAACTGGATCCAACATGTCAGAAACATAGACTTAATCTTTTTCAGAAGAGAATTTATATACTTGCTGATATTTTGATGTTTAACTTTTGTGACATGAAAATAATATAGCTTATGGCAATAATTGTAAAGAACATTTAAGCATAGTTCTGTATATTTAACAGTATTTACTGTTCATTTTACTGCTACATTAAATATGAATAATAAAAGGGTATAGAATTCATGATTGTATTTACAATGGCAATGTAGATTATTCCTAATAATTGCATGCTTTTTATATCCTATGGTAAGGTTTTTGTGCTTATTCTTGGTTGAATGTGTAAATAACTCAAATGTGGTTGAATGTGTAAATAACTCAGTTATGAATGTGCCTAATATTGATGTCCTCATTTTCACAGAGAGCAAAATGCTAATAAAAAAATATAACTGTTATTCAGTGTCAAAGAGAAAGGAAATGACAGAAACAATTTAAACTGATTAATTATCGTACTGTGTTGTCAGTATGATACTTCACTAAGATAAAACTGAGAAGGCGTATAACTGAAACTTGTAATGAAAAGTGGATAGATATTAGTTAAGAATAGCAATTTTAGCCTTGCTGAGTAGAGAAAAAAAGAAAAGAAAATATAGGATTATGTAGCCTGAAAGTCTACTCATTAATCTATTGATTTACAATCCGTGTATGTTTGAATACAAAATACGATCAATTGTTTCCAACTCTCAAGTCTCACAAATTTGACTCTTTACTTGCCCTCTGGCCACAATCACCCTTTACTGTGTCATATTTCTCAGTCAATTGATAAGGTAGTGTTTATTTGTATGATATGATTATATTTTCTAGTGTAATTTATTTACTTGCTATTTTTAAAAATATATAATTTTTATTATATTCCCATCTATTGACAACATTAGACAAGCATTTTGACCAAAAATATGTTTGCTGTAATATGATTGTCTTCCTATTTGTAGAGGGAATTAATGGTAAAATGTGAATCAATGAATAGAAATTTTCTAACATTGTCATGAAATAACTATTTCAAAGAAATATGAGAGGTAATAAAATCATTCAAATTATTGTATGTAGGTTATATAATGCGAATATACATTAATATCATATAAATGGTTGTGACCATTAATTATGATGTACCAACTTGAAAAGTAAAACACAGTTATGAGCATGTCTGTAGGTGACTGACAGATAGCTCAATAAACTGAAGGGGGAAGTTCTGTTCTCCAAATCACATTTTCTAAGAACACAGATTGTAAGACTCCTGTATGATCCCAAAGTAAGGTGAATCCTTAAATCTTAGAAAATTTATTCTAGTCAAAGACAGTGTCATTAATAGCCTTCAAAAATGCTTGCTCTAGATTTGAAAAGATCTATTCTACCATTCTTGCCACTTGCTGAAGCAGATCTAGAAGTGTCTTTTGTTGTGCTGCTGCAGCGGCATTGATATCCCGAATCCATTCAAAACTTTTAAGTTTCATTGTCATTCTGATACTTGGAAAAAGCAAAAAGTCACCAGGTGCCAGAACCAGTGAGTAAGGTGGATGAGGACACACTGTAGATTTTATGAGTGAGCGTGACTTTCTGCTGGATGGCACTGGACAGCAGCATTCACTGTAAAGACACTCACTGAGGAAGACTTCCGGAACTGCTTGAGGAAGACTACCGGAACTGCTTGAGGAAGATTTCTGAAACTGTTTCAGCAAGTGGCAAGAATGGCCAAGCAGGAATATTTTGAAGGAGGCTAATGGAACTGTCTTCTTTTGCAATAGTTTTTAAATTTAAACATCCACTGCGTATTTTGTTCGCTCCGTTATAAATTATTGCTCTAGAGAACTTTATTTTTGTGTCAACCACTACATATTCTAAGGAGATAATCTAATTTTAATAAAACAACTCAAAACTTTACCTCACAACCATTCTACCCCAGAGCAAAACACACACATGCACGCTCTGCGTGCATATACACACAAAGGAAAGAACGTAACGGAAATTATCACAATGATTTGATTATCTCTTGCTTTTTTCAATATTATACTATCAATGGATCCAATATATAAACAGATTGGAGGTTACCAAAGGGCATTCAAAAAGTTTGAGGAAAGCTGGTGCTATGCCATTAAAATATTCTGTAAATCTCCCAAGAATGAATTGTGGTTATAAAAAATGAATAGGATTAGGGTGGAGATGTGATAGGTTCAGATACATATGTAAATAGAGGTACTGATTAATTTAATCCTGACATAGAAATTTTGCCCTAGTCTCTTCTATATTAACATTCAGGATCCCTGCACTAGGTACCACCATATATAGAAATAATATACTGGGATGGCGCAAAAGTGACAGTGCAGTGACAGTACAATGTCTTTTTATCTGAAAACTGTCAGTCTTTATAAAAACAACTTTCAGACGTCAGTGCTTTAGTATTTATCTTCCTTAATGTAAAATCAATGTTTCAATGTAAACTAATTATACTGGGCATTAACTAACAAAAGCATCTTGTCTTTTCAAGTAACTTAGAAAGAAATGGATGATCAAAAGTAAGTGAACTATGGGAAAATGCTAATTGGTTTGCTCTATTTTAAATTTGTATATGAAGTAGGCGATTTGTTTAATGGCATTATTTTAATATTTGGCTGCAAAGTGTACAGAATCACCTTCACATTCAGCTACTTTAATCTGGTGAATAACCAATATCATAGACACATCCTGCTTTGAATACTTGGAAAAATAAAATCCACATTAAGACAGAGAGAAAAACATGTCTACCATATTTACTACAACTCCCTTGGTTTAAGTGGAATAAGCTGAAAGCAAATAATAATAATGTTGTTTTCCCCTAAAGTTGTTTTTTTTACGAGTATCTTCATCGCACCACCTCCCACCCACTTAGATACTTAACTCCACTGACAGATGTAGTGAGATTATCAAATCTGAAGATCTGCCAATGGATCAATCACCTACAAAAGCATGAAAGCATCTTGAATTTATGTACAGCTGAAGTGAAAATCAAACAGCATATACCGGTTTCTAACTTCCAAAAAAATTTGATAATATATACTTCTAACTAGGAATGTGGAAGGCTCTTCTTGCTGCTACAACAAATTTCCACAATGACTTCAAATATGAATTTGCTGTTTTACAGTTGCTGTAGTCAGAAGTTTAAACTAATATCACTAAGGTTAAGATGTCAGTGATTCAGTTTTTAAAATCACTTTCCCATCTTTGGAGAAAAAGAAAAGACTTGATACCCACAATTTAAAGGACAGGTTTATTCCATCTCACAGTTTCAGAGTTCAGTCCAATACGGGCTGGTTCTGAGGCAGAAACACGATGACAGAAGGGTCTGGCAGGGAAACATTCTCAAGTCATAGCAAACAGAAAGCAGAGTGAGAGAAAGGAGGGACTGCAATAAAAATACATCATTTCAGGTCAGCACACAGTGACCCAACTCCAAGATGCCAACATCACCTCCTAACAGCACACCAGGGTATGACATCATCAATGGATTACTCCACTGATGAGGAGGATAGCACCCAATGACACAGTCCCCTCTCCGAATCCCTACCTCTGAACACATAAGATTGCCGGGCATCATGTTAGATGTAACATGTAACAGTTGCATTTTTTTCTGGAGACTTTAGAGCAGAATGCATTTCATTGTGTTTTGTAGCCAGTTGGAGCTGCCTGCATACATTGACCCTGGCTCATTTTTTGTACCTTCTTAGCCTGGAATATTCTATTTTTCTGACTCTTATTCTATAATTACATCATTTGTAAAAAAAATGCTTTTCACTTTTATGGCCTAGAGTGAATCCAGTGGGCTCACTTGTATTATCCAGATTGCCTCTCATTTTAATTTCCTTAGTCTTAAAGACTTTTGAAATATCTATCTTTCTACATAGAATAGCATATCCATAGATTGCAGAGATTCTATTTAGATGAGATGGTATTGGCCATTGTTCCTCCTATCATAACCAGATTTCTTGAGAAGAGATTTTACTATTTGCAAATCAGAAACAGCCAGGGGACTTCAGCATACTGGCTTTCATTATAAAGTAGGTCCATGGACAAGGGACAAAGGTACTGCAAAACGTCATCATGAGAAACCCACTTACCGATTAGTATTGATTATGAAGGAGGTAAAAATTGTTTGCAATACTTTTTGAAATCTCATGCTAGTGCATCTCAAGGACAAAACATAAATCATATATAAAACTCTAGATAAATGTGAGTCAGGGAAGCATAGCTCTAATCTTTTTATCCTGTTTAGTAAAAACAAAGAAGGACATAGTGATGAATGCTGATTGACACAAAAAAGCGTATCAGCAAAACGGTAATTAAATTTAAATTACTAAGGTGGATCTAAGTCAAGCCTTTTAAGGATAAACTTTTCTAGAAAATGTATATTTCCATTAAATTTACAGCAGAAACATTTGAATTGCAAAAGTTTTAGTTTACCTCAAATTATTAAAATTATTAAAATGTTAATTTATATTTCTGAATGTGCTATTTACCAATTTTGTCTTAAATAATGTCTGTTATTTAAAATCATCTCACTTGTTATTTTTTATTTTCTCAGTGTAGTTATGACACACAAAATGCTAAGAATTTATCAGAATTATTTCATGTGCTTATGCACAGGGCTAAACTCTACTTTTGAATCTCTGCATTTCATTTGACCATCTTTAATTTTCAAGACTGCAAGGCAAATAAGATGTGTGACTTCTTGTCTGGATTCTATTTAGAAAATGAAAGTAACTTCTCTATTTCTTCACCTTTCATGACAAGTTATCAACCAATTAGGTTAAAGTAGGGAAGTTACGAAAGACAAAAGGACCGCTTGAACTACATTTGGCTTTAAATGGATGCATAATAAAAGGGTGTATTGCTGAGCCATAAAGTTTTAAGGAGTTTCGTCAATACTACAGCATAATTCACCTGCTCCCAAATACTGCAGAAATATTGTCTGAATTTTAACCTATGAATTAGTATAGTATTCACTGATAATAAAGTTTCTAACATTTGTCATTTTATAAACTCGTTTTTTCTTTGCATTCATTTGGGTACAGCACTGTGCAAAGCATGGATGCACAGAGTAGAATGAATTCTCTGTATGAAATCACACACTTGTCAGGTACCTAATACAACTTTGCTCTGCCACCATAGCATAATATATCACATTCGTATGATCAGCAAAGTCATATTTTGGGAACTTGGTTTTACTAATTCCTGTTGTGCAACTGTGACAGTAGCATAATGGTAATATCCATTTGACAGGTAGTTCTACAGAAGCACATGAAGGGTAAAATCCTTGCTCAACAATATTAATGGAAGAGAATCAAATTCATCTTTTCTGATCTTCTCATGCTTTCTATTTGTGAACTTGTTTATGCACTTCCTCTAGTATACATTTGACGTTTGGGAAATAAAAGAAAATCATGTCTCCCGGGAACAAAATGACATTGATAAACTTGGCAAAGACTTGACTGCCGTTTCCCCAATTTAAAAGATTTTTTTCCTTTCTGACACAGAAAATCAAGTAGTTATAAATGAAAAACAAACTTAAAAGAATATTTCTTCAAAGCCAAAAAAGAAGTAGCACTATCCTAAAAACTGAGAAAAATCACAAGAAACATAAGGTCATCAAAATTGCTCCGAAAAAAAGAAGGGGTTTCTTTTTTCTTTCTTTCTTCTCTATATAAACAAATATGTGTCGTCTCTGAAGGTATAATTAACTGAGATGGAAAAGGGAACACTGAACCAAACTAGAAGTAGGTCAGCTCATTTGAGGTTCTTGGCTGCACTGGCTCTGACAGCTGGCATATATATATATATATATATATATATATATATATATATAGTGATTTATTGTTCTCTCTTTCCCTAATGCTTGCTATATACAATCATAGAAAAGGAAAACCTACAGTTTTTCCTTCCTGCTTAGGGATAACTCTATTTTAGAACATGAAAATAATTATGAAATGGTGTTAGATAAACCCAAGTACATGAAACACATTGCTAATTACATTCAGACTCAGAAGAACTAAGATTGGTGAAAGATAGCTGTAGCATTTTCTAGCTCTGGATATTTTATGTAAATTTTAATTTATATTCACATATCAATTAATGTTCAATGTTCAAAAATAAATACACTTTCCAGCTCACTAATTACCCATATACAATTTAAATACAGAAATGTTTGCATATCTTCTACATTTTAATAAAATTTTTCTTAAATCTCTCAAGTAATAATAGCTCTAAAAAAGTCAAAGTGAACCTTTTTCAGTACAAGGAAATCTCACCATCCTTCTTTCACAGAATTTATTTGCTCTATTTTAAGAATATCCCTAACAATTCATCACATGTGTCTCCCAAAGTAACCCAGTATGTATAATATTATCTGTTAAGAAAAGCATGCCTAATTTTGCTTTGAATTTGGAAAAGTAAATTCTATATCCTGAATATATTTAACATTGCTTTGCCACTGAGTCTTGGTTTATGTGTTTCAAGTATTGTGCATGATGCCTGCTTTCTTATTCTTATATCACTTTTATTCCAGGAAATCTTCCAATCCACATTTATTTAAGAGTCTCACTCTTCTATTTCATACATCACATTGTTTTTTGTAGAGCCAGTTCACATGAAACTATGATTTCTAAAATCTTCCTATCTCAAATTCTTGTAAATGGGCCTTGCTTTCACCATTCCATCAATGCTATCTATGAAGTGATTCCAAGTCCAATCGAGAACATGCTCCTTCTGTTGCTTAAACTTAGCCAGATATGAGACTTACACTATCTCATTCATTACTCCTTCCTCTTTTGTTGTTTCCAAGAAATTATGTATTGGCCTATATTTCTATCTTTTTTCAAATCTCTTATTTTCAGTTCATCCAGAGGAGGTGAAGATAGACATTTCTCTTCATTTCTTTACTCTTCCAAGAAGATTTATGTAGAAGTTGTAGGCTGATTACTATTAAATTTATACATACAAAGGCACACATTTATTTTAATACTAAGCCATTATTGTGTTATATGAAATGTTTATGTTTAAAATTGAATCTGTAAAGAGCACTTACAAGAGACCCCAGCTCATATTAAATTCATATTTGCTAAATGAATTTTATATTTTGCCTTTTAAAACATATTATGCCTTTTAAAGCATATTTCTATGAAGATTAAGCAAGACATATTAGTTATTTTACTAAGCAGCATGCAGAAAACACACAGTCATTGTTAACAGTACTTTAAATAAATGCTATTTCTATTGAAATTTTCTCCTCAACCTTGAAATGTATTCAATTTTATTATTCTCATTAACATTGCTCTAATTGTACATCTTATAATTTTGATTTTCATTTCTGAAATAGCCTTCTAATCGGTTCCTAACTTTCCTATTCAGCTCTTGAAAATTTCATTAAAATATTCTTTTAAAAATCAAAATTGGCTATAAATCAGCTGTATTTAAAATAATGTTTCTTCCTACCGTTACAGAATGCCTTTAACTCTTGAATAAAACAAGATTTTCTTCTAGTTTTCCTGGCTCACCTCTCATCATAGATAACTTCTACTCCAGGTTGCATTCACACTCAGTCACTTTCAGTACCCTGGATTGATTATTATCGCTGTCAGATCTGGCCCTTTTGACTTGAAGTACTTTCTGCACTGCTTCTGGTTTATCTTGGGTTACAGAGCACATTATTTTCTTTCCCTGATCTTTCCCCCTAATCCTTTGGATATATTTTCTTTTTCCATTTCTGTACTTCCACAGTTTTCTGAGCAATTCTCTACTGTAACAAATAGTATGCTATATTTTATTTTAATCATCAGTCACTCATCAGGAGCTATGATTGTCTTTCTATTCTTGATGCCCAAATCAGTGTCTGGGGCAAAGTAAAAGTTATGACAGAATATGAGGAAAGTCATATAGACTCCACGAGTCCTTAATTTTAATATGAGTTCTTCAAGGGTACAAATTATGTTAGACTTACACATCTTACCAGTTAGAAAAAGCAACAGATAAGTTCTAGAAAGGAATAGTGGATTATCTGGTGAACCAAAGAGTTAGGACAATAAAATATTTATAATATAGATATCATAAAATTTTATAAAGTTCTTCAAGATATCTTTTGATATCTTTCTAATTGACAAATGTAAGTTGTTAATTTGGACTGTATCAAAACTTAATTTGTATCTAAATAGCCAAAGAGATATAAAAAGAGTTGTAATAAATTTTAAAAGTACATTTATTTTTAACAATTATTTTTCAGAGACCCCTGCATACAATTTGAAGGAGAACCAATAACTAGAAAAGATGAAGTAGAGTTTTTAGCAGCAGCACCATACAGGCTTTCACTGAAAGTGCAGAAAATTTTTCCCACATTACTGCAAAAACTGGCAAGTGATCTTTGTTCTAAAAGGAACCAATCTCATTATAATTGTCTAAAAGTTTCATACACAGCATTAATATAACTGCAAATATGACCCTTTTCCTGCCCTCAGTAGAGAAAATAAAATTATTTTGAAGGACACTTTAACAAAATCTGGCTCCATATGCACTTAAACTTCCAAAGATTTAAGATCGAAGGAGACCACAAAAGTTGGTTTGTCTACTATAAAAATTAAAGACATTTTCTAAGTCAGTGAACTATAACCCATAGGCCAAATATGGTTCATCATTTGCTTTTATAAGTAAATTTTATTGGCTCACAGCCATAACCATTTCTTTCTATTATCTGCAACTGCTTTTGCATGATGAGACAGTTGAACAGTTTCTACTGATATGATGTGTAACTCTCAGATCCTGAAATACTTATTATCTGACACTTAGAGAAATTTGGCTGACTGCTGCTAATCAAATAGATTAAAAAACAGTTTTCCCAAACCACAGCATTCAGCTAATATATGTGTTCAGACATTTTTATGAGACATAAATACACACACACACACACATCATCAACATCTACTGATGCATGTATTTGAAAAGTCTAGTCATATTCAACGATTTTTACATAAAATGACAGATCTTCCATAGTCTCTTTATAGCACTGTAAAATTAAGCTAAATTTGTCTCAGAATGCTTTTGCATTTTGAATTCTAGTGCAGCAAAACATAAACTTATTTATAAACATAAAGACCATAAAGAAATATTCTTGTAACAAACAATCGAGTCTCTCATCCAATTATACAGTCGAAATTCAGCCAGTAACAGTGTGCCAGTTAGACCAGGATTTTTTGTCTATAAGAATTTATTGTCCAAATTTTTGGAAAGACTTCTTTGAATTCCATCCAGTTCTGAGTGATTCCCTAGTCATTAATTTTTCTTTGGTGAACTGAACTCTTTAAATTTATTTTGTCTAAACTTTAATTTGTCAATTTCTTTTGTAACAAAAAAGCCACATGAGCTATTAAAGAGCCAAATAATTTCAATTTTGGATATTTTGTCTTATAAGAGCCGTGACAAATATTCTTTACCTAATAAAATTATGAGGCTCATATTTGCTTGGTCAATGTGAGAAAATCTTTAGATAGTTCAGCCCAAGAGTAGGTCATTCAATTATTTAGGGGTTAGGTCAAATTAGGTTGCTAAGAAAAGGGATAAAAACTGGAGAGCTTCAGAGCAAGATGAAAACAGAGCCCAAATCTTGACTGTAATGGTACTTCTCATGCAAGCAAAACAAAACAAAACAAAAACAAGAAAAATCCCATAACAAATACCTTTCAGAAACCCTGTCATCCTGAGACTGATTAAAATGCAGAATGGATTTATATCATACAAAGTACATTTAAGATTAAGTAAAATTAGCAGGGACAAAAACTTCAACATGTGTTATAGAAGACTATTCATGAAAGTGCATCTTCTAATCTGTTCCACCAATCCACAGTTCTGTTTTCTTTTCTTTTTGCCAGTACCGTACTGGTTTTATCTTGGTAACTTTTTAGTAAAATTTCAAGTCAGGGATTGTGATGCATCTAGCCTTGCCTTTGTTTCCCAGGATTGCCCTTTAACGGTAAAAAAAACCTAAAACTTCGTGATCTACTCAATTTAACGAAGAAATAAAAGTTTGTGAAATTCAACATCTATCCTTTTTTAAACTTTTTTTATTTTAAAACAAAAAAAGAGTAAAAACAATGATACAGAATTTGAAAACAAATAGGAGACAACAATGGTTAATATATTGCATATTGTTATCTTCAAAGTAGTTGTTCAGATTATAAGATATAGGCATGAAAAAAATGATCAAACACTCAAACAATGCAATACATCTGCTATTGATAAAATCTAAAAAGTGGAACTGAACAGGGAATCACGTCCACCATATAAAAGAACACATATAAAATCTATGGCCAATATCGAATTTCATGGTAGAATACTGAAGGCATTTTCTCAGGTATAAAACAATGATTCTATATTTATAACTTTTCTCCTTGGAGATTCTATTTCTTGTGGTGATGTTGCCATATATACTAAGCTTATGGTCTCACAACATCGAGAAATGAAGTTGTGAAGCACAAGAGGTTAGGAGAGTTTTATTGCAATAATAATAAGAATAATAACTCCTGGATTTCCAAGAGTGGTCCCATATGGTGGACTGCTGAGGCTTTTCATCAGGGGTACCTTGTACAGTAAAATCACATTGTGAGTGCAATGTCAGTCAAACTATAAACAATCTATGGCATTACAAGTATCCTGTAGCCTAATACTGATCTAACACACCAACCCACATCATTAATTTTAGATTATGAATGACTTCTAATCTTGGAAAGAACAGACATTTGTGGAAAGGGAGCGGTGTATGGGTCCAGATGTTCAGGTCACCCACCTGTGTGTCTGATGCCTAGCTGGACTCACTGGACCAGGTGGTGCTAATTACAGTATAATCTCAAGCTGCTGCTTGTGCTTAGGGAGGCTTGCAGACGTGGCTATTGCATTTCCATCTCCAGGCATGACTGTCTTCAGTTTCAACTCCAGTTGCAATTTTGATGTTTTAATCTTTTGTAATGACTTCTGATTGCCTATTAATTTCTATCTAACTGACCATTCTGTAACAATGGGACTTGAAAAGTAAATAAAAATATATACAGAATATAAGGAAGAGGGTAAATATTTGCAAATAACAAGAAATTCTGCTATCAAGTACAATGTATTTGTATCTATATTACTAAAACTAATAAATTTATGGAACACAAAATTAATGTATAATCAACTATTTTGCTATATACTAAAACAAAGAATTAAAAATTGAAATGAATAATACTATTTAACATGGCATGAAAAGTGAAATACTTGATGATAAACTAAACAGAATACATACAAAACTTGTAACATAAAATTGTGAAGATAAATTAAAGATGAATGAGAAAATTCAGTGTTGATAACACATATCAGTGATGTCCAGTTTTATAGACAGATTTAACAAAATTTTAATACCAAACTTGGCAGTGTGCCTTTAAAAAAAAGGATTGACGAATTGATGTTAATATTTATGCTAGTACTTATACTTTAATATCTATACTTACACTTGATTTTAATATTTATACTTATACTTGTGTATGTGCATGTGTGAGTGTATAAGGAGGCAGAATACTCAAATCTAATTTTAAAAGGAAAATAAATTTGGAGGACTTATACTAGGTGACATATCATTTTACAAACCTACTTTAATTAATCTGCTAAAATGCCATTATGTGGTATTGGCCTTAAGATAAGTAAATAGATAAATGGAAATAAATACAGTGTCCAGAAATAGAGGCTCCTCTTTATTTTTGCTAATTAATTTTTACATGCTGCAAGGAAATTCACTGGTGACAGGAGATTTTTGTGAAACATGATGTTCAGAAAAACAGATTTAGGTATAGATTCACATACACATTAATCCCACTCAACATGCTACCCTCCACTTAGAGCATACTTACCACATTGTTCTTACCAGTATCTGTGGCAGTTATGGAAGTCCTCATGCATGACTATGTGTATGAGTTATCATGAAAAATCTGTTGAAAGCTCCTGCTCAGTGCTATTCAACAAAAAGATAGACTGGTAGAAGCACTGCAGTGTGTGGTGTGTTTTCATCCATCTTTTTCATAAGATCTGGCATCATGGAACCATGGAACTGCTGGCTTTTCCCTAAAGTCAAACTGATCATAAAAAGTAAATATTTTGAAACGATTCATGATATCAAGTCAACCAAGACAAGAGACTCAGAGACATACACGAAAGAGCACTTCCAGAACTGCTTCAGAGCAATGCAAAGGTGATGGGACAAGTGTGTTTGAAGTGAGGGAAAGCATTTGATGGATATTAATGGCAATGTGTCTCTTACTGTAACACACTTTTAAAATTTAAATATCCACTATATTATTTGACCACACCTTACTTGTTTGGAGTAGGCATAATAGTGTACAACCATCTTGAAAAATCAGCCTGTTATTTTCTTATATAGAATAAACTTACATAATTTAGTAATGTTTTGCTTGAGTATTGCTCTAGAAAAATAAAATTTTTGGAAAACAGGAAAATGTGTAAGAATTTCCTGGTGGCCTTATTGTAGTAAGCAACAACTAGAAAAAAATTCAAATGGATAAACAGCATTACACATATACAATATAATATGATTTAGCAGTAAAAAGAAAAAAACACCAGATACAACAAAAACTTGAATGCATTTCAAAATTATGTTGAGTAAAAAAGCTACTTTCAAAAAGTTATGCACTGTACTTTTCTATTGATACAAAAACTTAAAATTCCAAATTATACTGATGATTAAAAGATCAGTTTGCCAGTGGTTGGAGTTAAGGAGAGAATGAAACACACAAAGATAATATGAGCAAGTCACTCTGGTGACAGAACCAGCTAGTTTCTTTACTGTGGTAGTTTTTACCTGAGATATAATTTTACAAAGTGATTAGTTGAATTATTTTTAAAAGAGTACCTTTAAAAACAAATAATGATTTAAAATGCTACAATAATATTATGCTACACTCATTTTCTGGCTTTGATAATTCTATAATGGTTATGCAAATTATCTTTAGGGGAAGTTGGCTAACTTGTACATGAAAACTCCATACTACTGTTTAAATTCTTATGAGTCTAACATTTTAAAATGAAAAGTTTAAGCCGGGCGTGGTGGCGCACGCCTTTAATCCCAGCACTCGGGAGGCTGAGGTAGGCAGAGCGTTGTGGGTTCGAGGCCGGCTTGGGCTACAATGCGAGCACAAGGCCGGCCTGACCTACATAGTGCGACCCTGCCTCAAAAAACCAGGGCCGGGAGTTTGGCTCAGTGCCTTAAGCGCTTGCCCTGGCAGGCGCGAGGTTGTGAGTTCAATCCCTGGTGCCGCAAAAAAAAAAATAAAACAAAATAAAAAAAATAAATAAAATAAAATAAAATGAAAAGTTTAAAAATCAGTCCACGTTTTCTACTAACTGGACATCACTATTTAACAATTCTCCTTCTGTACTGCTCTATTTTTTATAATACAGTACAAGTATTTTACTTTGAAACAAAAGTTCTACTGGTGTTCTTTTTAAGCTGATTTGGAAACCACTCTTATATGGACATAAACACAAAACATCTAATCATACAAACACATACATACACTCAGTAATATACTTATTTTAGCATATTTTATGTGATCCAAATAAAGAGTTTTAGATGTCTCTGAGTTGTTATCATGAACTCATTTTCATCATTCATGCTTAAACTTGAATATTCCTGATATTTCTACTCCTTCAAAGTCATATTGATTTAAATTTTGAGGCACATAAACATAGGATTAAATGACATCTCTAGACTTTAAAACTTAACACTGTTTATATTGACTTAGCACAGTTCAATAGATTCTAATGCTGGAAGACTGGATCTAAGATGTCTTTTGCAGTAATTGATTCCAGAATCAAATGCCAAATTTATATTGATTATTACCATGAAGTAATTCATGATCATCGTGTCTCCTATCACATGATAGTTAATTTTGTATGGCATATCAGGTTACCCAGACTAATGAGAAGAGACAGACTGTCTGGCTCAAAGTGATTGTTCTATCTCCCATAAAGTGAAAAATAACAAGTTGTCACAACTGTAGCGAATCAGGTAATAAGGCAGGAACAAGTACTGTACATTAAACCATGGCTACAGGTCAAAATTGGAAATTGCTGTGAAAATTGTACATCGTATCATAGGTCTGATTAATTTGTAGCTAAACTGTCACTTAACAAATAACTGCTCATTATTAATTTCAGACAAATTACAAACATTTTAAATGTTGTTTCATGACTATGTCCAACATTTTCTGTGTAGCTGAAATAGCAATTATCATAATAGGCATTTGTATTTGTGTTCCATTGGGACAATGTAGAATTTTAGGTATGATATATTTGAATTTTCAGAAATTAATAACATTAAGCATAGCATAAACCAATGGCCAGTACTCAAGAAATTATAATTTAGATATTGAATTTAGTATAATTAAAATTTTAACAAGCTTGACACTGTAAGTTCTGAGAGATGCTACCATAACTGATATCAGACAGAATTTTGAGTAAGGTTTTCTAATGTACTCAAACAAAAGCAGCACCTTTGACTCTGCTACTCGCCACTATTTTGGAGCAAGTACCATTGTTTTCAAACTGTTTTATTCTCTGTTTACCATACTTATCTGAAAGTTCCTTATGAAATTAATTTTCTGCTGGTTTGTTAAATATTCATAAGGACAAAATGAGCATGAAAAAATGTATCTGTAATAAATGAATATCTAGGGATGAAAAAATAAAATGATTCTTGAGGGACTAGAAAAGACAACACTAATCATTCAAACAATAACTGAAGATAACTGGAAAAAGTATGGTGAGATAATTTCTAATTATTATAGTTAGTACAGGTGGTCATAATGATTATTAAGGTTCACACAATAAGTTAGATTCAGAAATGTGCAAAATGTGCAAAAACAAGGAAAATAAAAGCAAACATAAAGTTAAGTGTCGAAAAAGTATATGACTTAAATCTATGGTCAAGAATATCTGTTCCTCTCAGATGTAAAAATGCTGTAATAGGATGCCTTCCACTTTAGTAATTAAAAACAAACCAAACACTACAAAATATTAAATTCTGGATCCAACAGTCATCTGAGATCACTACATAAATATACTTACCAGATCAGATTGCAAAGGTTTCTGAAGTCTTTCACTGGAGACTAAATGTACCAACTCACCTTTGCCAAAATATAGAAAGAAATGTGTGCCGTAAAAAACAGCAAGAAGACAAGAGCTAATTTTTAAAAATCTATGAAAAAGTAGCTCACCAGGTTAACATCTCTGGAAGCCCTGAACACAAAAGAAGTTCCTTATTTTCCCTCTCTCTCTCTCTCTCTCTCTCTCTTGATTTTTTGTACCAAATTTTCCAAAAAGTGCTCCTGAGTGAATTTAGGACTGGAGACTTGATCTTGTGCCCATTCCCTCATAACACAATTGTGGAAGTACTGCCTATATTGGAAGGAGAACTAGAAGATTCCTAGAAGAATACTACATGAGTACAATATGCCAGCTGGGGATCAGGCAAGATACCACCAGTGTACTTGCCCTTCTTTGTTGTAAGGTCACATACAGTTCTGGTAGAACAGAGTGAGAAAGAAGCCTGCAATTCTGAAACTTCACTGCTAAGAGTAAGATACTTGCAGCAATTGGAGTGGACACAGAAACTCCGTGAAGACAATCCATGGCAACCATTAGGACAATAGGGCTGATACTACAATTTGGAAACTCAGTAGCAAGAAAATTTCATTCTAGAGGTACAAGCACAGAGTTCATGTTCCTCTGGATTTGCTTCAGGTTTGAGGGAGGCACCAGGAAATTGTAACCTATTGCTAAATGAGAAGGCAGAATGAGTCACTCTTGTTATATATGTATGCTAAATTCTGAGAAATATTTAAATAAATCATGGAGTCTCCAACTGTCACTGTAAGCACACATTGTAGCTATCAGTCACTAAGACGTTTGAAGTCTACAGAGCACTGAAGTTAGAGAAGAGAGATCTTTTACAAATGGTAAGGAACCCAAGAGATGTCAGGAGGGAAGGGAAGTATGGAGACCAGGACACAAAAAGAATTAAGATGTGCTATGTGCATGTACCAACTTCTCACAATGAATGTAATCATTATGTACTGCAAACTGACACTAATAAAAGTAAAAAGAAAACTTTAAAAGTAAAGATAACTGTAGCATCAAGAATGCCTATACACAGATCAATGACAGTCTAAACTAACTCAACTCTCACAGTGATGGCCTGAGGAAAAAATAAATGGCCATTTCTGAGCATGAATATTATTTATGTCATATTCTTTTATTCTTAAGCACACAGTGATGGGAATTCAAGAGAAAAAGAAGAAGAGGAGGAAACAAAGGAGGGGCAGAAAAAGGAGAAAGGTAAAGAAGAGAAGGAAGAAGGACAGGAGGAAGAAAAGGAGGCAAGGAGGAGGAAGAGAAGGAAAGAAAGGAAAATGTGAAATAGGAGGAGGAGCAGGGGAAGAAGAAGAAAAATACAAAGATTTCTTGTTTCTGCTCTGATTTGCAGATTTTCAAAGTTTTCACTCCTGTTTCTTCCACAAGAAAGAGGTGAACCAATTGAAAATAGAGGATGTTCTTTCCACACATCTGAGAATTTTGATCAAATGATATGCCTCTGCTAAGTATCTGCAGCTGAAGAGACAGGTTAAGAAAGGAAGAATCAAAAGTGAGATCTGCTCCCTTAGATGAGAAGCTGCTACAGCTAGTGACTGGGAAGGACAGTTAAGTGGGAACTTCATTAAATGGCTCTATGTATATTGAAAATGTAATAGCTTAAGAGAAAGATTCCTGGTGGTTTCTTTTTTTGATGAAACCTGCATACTTTAATGGTTTTTATATCCAGGAAACCTAATAGAGTCTCACTATGAAAAGCTAGATACTGTATCTTCATGACTTTATTACATGAAGGAGAAAGTCGATGTTTGGAATATCAACAGAACTGTCTTCAATGGACAATTCCACATGGGAAAAGACTACACACTGTATGTGTTTCACCTGGAGAAAGGATATTTCTCCATATGTATCTTGCTGTCTCTCACCATCATGGCTCACCTCAAGGTGTAAAAGTTGAGAGACACTTGTGAAACACCCTGAGACATAGGCCTATTAAAATATTGAGTTTTAATAAAAAACTTATAGCATGCTTCCCCGCATCCACATCTTACCACCGAGCTACGAGGACTTCACAAGAACACAGTTGGTTAAAGATAAATGAGACTCAAGACACAGACTCAGTTGGAAAAAAGAACTCAGGAAAGTTCAAAGTTGAAAAGGACAATAAAAGCAATGAAATTTGATCTTGAAACCTCTGATATAGACAATTACAAAAAATATTTTTGAAAATTCTAGTTCTTTTAGATACATTGTCTATGCTGGACTTCATTTAGCAGAATTGCTTTATGTGTATTTGACTTACTAATCTGGCTGTTAATACGTATTTATGGTAATTAACTTTATAAGGAATTGTGAGATAAATGAGTCTCAGGCTGACCAAAAAGCAAAGGCGGGACGGAGGGAAATGTGATTAAAAAAGAATTGAGATATATTCTGTACACGCACCAATTCCCCATGGTGATGATACATCTTTCACAAAATGAATATAAATAGAATATGGACAGAAATATATACACACATACAGACACGTGTGTATACCCACAAACTAGACAAAACAACAAAGGAAAACTAATGTGAACTTGAGGTTAAAATTAAGTTTTGAAACATAACACAAAAGCTTGCTTCACGAAAGAAAAAAGCATAATTCAGACTTGATTAAAATGTAACACTTGTCTACATAAGACGCTATTGAGAAGCACAAATGATAAGCCACACACTGGAGATAAATATTTTCAAAACATAGAAAAATATACACAAATCTTAAAACTGAAAAATAAGCAGCCAATTATAAAGGCAACAAAGGATCTGAGCAGACATTTTACCAAAAATATATATACCAGGATATAGCGTATGTAAATAAAGATGGAAAGTAGCCCACATTGTATAATAATCAAAGATTGAGAGAGCAAAAAGTGAAATTATGAGGCCTTAAATCGGAAATGCTGACAATGTCAAAGAGTGGTTGTGATGATAATCCACACAAATACTTTACCCATCGCTGCTGGGGTTGTCATAGTACAGATACGTCAGAAGGCATGTTGAGTACTACAGACTCCACTTATGTGAGAAATCTACAGTGACCAAACTCATGGAAACAGAAAGTAAAATTGTGGTTTTCAGGGGCTGTTGGGAGGAAGTAATAGTGAGTCAATAAATGGATATAAAATTTCAGTCATACAAGATGAAAAAGTTCTAAAGATATGTAATTGCAGTTATATTTAATGATATCACACTCCTCATTTCAAAATTTGTTAAGAGAGTAGGTGTCATATTATATGTTCTTTCACAACAGTTTTTACAAGGGAAAAGATTAAAGGCAGAAAACTAAAAACCTATGTTCATTTATACTAAGTACAAGACCATTAGAATGGCTGCTTGATACTGATAAAATACAATTCCAAAAGAGAAATATAAATAAATGTAAAAGGGTTATTTTATAATGATAAAAACATCAAGAAAGCTGAACTATCCTAAATGTAAATGATTTCAGTTAATATTGCTTCAAAATACATTTTGAATCTCTTAACCAGAAAAAAAATCATTTTTATCCTGTTTATCTTTTGTTAGACCTTCCAAATCATATAAAAGATAGAATAAATTCATGTTATAAATAATGGGTTCAATATTCCACAATTATTCCATACAAACTAATCACATTAATATGATTTAATTATTCATTTCAGGCATGGTTTTCATGTCAGTCTATGAAACCAACTTTGATATACAAATCAATCAATTTTGACAGATGTATAGAGTCTCCACAATCCTCATAATAAATGTAATGATGAACATGTCATTTAGCAAGCACTGTTCTGACACTGTTTTCATATGTACTCAATATTTTCCAGTTAAACATGCATACTTACAACTTTATAATGACAATTCATATTTCTTTATGAATCTACTGCAATGTTAGAGAAGCAAGATAAAATACATATATATATATATGTCTTTATTTTATTCCTTGAATTGCTCCCCATTGGTTAACTTGAAAAGTCTGTTGAGTAAAAAAGAATTAAGATACGCTATGTATATGACCCAACTTTCCAAGAGGAATGTAATCATTATATATTATAAACATGTATAAATGAATAAAATTTTAAAAGACAATTGCTTAAAATACATTATGCCCACTTTTTTAAGGATAAGTATATTATATAATATAAATTATGATTAAATATTTGATATCTTCTTTCAACATATATATTTAGATGCATAAATTTAGGTAAAGAGATAATACACAGATTGAAGTATCAGTTTTGCTGTAGATATTCTGGACATATGTAGTTTCTTGGTTCTTTTATTCACATCTTTTCCATGTTTCTATAACCTGGAAACTTATCCCTGCCCCAAAATTTATTTCTTAGTGCAAAACAATACTTTATCTGTGGTAGTTTTTAGGTCTTTATTAAAGGGCAGGCACTGAGTTTAACTCTGTAATAGTATTGTATGATTGTTTTTTGTCTCAGTGATTTCTGAATTTCTCTACTTTTCTACAAATTTTTCAAGAGAGAGTTTTATGGCTCTTGATATTGCCCAAATCTAGAAGTCCCGTCAAATGAACCATTTGCTAAATAAATGTAAACTTACATGTCTGATTGTACTCTAGGCATTATTTCCCTATAAAAACAGATTTGACTTCATACTGGAGAGCTGAAAAAATCATGTTTGATTTATCACTCTTGATTTCTGGAAAAATTCTGAATAAATTGATTTGTGTTCCACAAATGTTTATTTTACAATACATTCAAGGTATTAATACATGAAAAGAGTTATGGGAAATATGCAAATTTACAAAAAGGACTAATTTTAGCAGAGAAAAAATGTATCAGAAATTAAGACCCTATATTCTAAAGATTTTACACTGATGTGTAAAGAAGAGATTAAAGATATCAGGAAAAACTTCAGAGATGAGAAAGCATTAGTGGAAATTGTTGAGTATGGTATACATATGGTGAAAGATATCAAAAGGTCCTGTATTTCAAAATCTGTAAAACGGAATGAGAGAAGAAGCTTTTGTGAAAAAAAAAAAAAAAAAAAAAAAAAGCAATGGGTTACTGTTGATAGGTGTGCTGTGTTGGAAGCCATTGGAACTGGAAATTGAACACATGTTCAGGGCTGCTGTATGGCTGAGGCAAGATCAGATCACCGTGGAGGACATCTGGCTCCAACTCCAACTAACTAGCTTCAGGCCTTTCACTCCTGTATTGAAATGTAACATGGAGATCTTCCCCTAAGACACTTCGCCCAAATTAACATAATTTGTTACTTAGAAAAGTCCTTGAACCACTCCCAAAGTCTGCTCAGTTTCTTCAATTTTCTACTCTAACCCCCTAAATAAACAGGGACTATCCAGAGACATCCCCTGTCTTAGCCACCAGAGTCCCTGAACTCTGCAGAGGGTTTTAATCCTCCTGGAGCCCTGAAATCATACCACTTATCTCATTTATTTTAACTTTTGCCGTACACTCATTTGGGATATAGGCCAGGTCCCCAATAGTGCAGAGGCCTCACATTCTGGAAATTCAAGTTTATTAAAATGCTACAATGACAAAAACAGCATGGTACCAGCACAAAAGCAGCCATGCAGATCAATGGAAAATAATAGGAGTTGCAGAATCAATTCCAGTCATGTTTAACTATCTGATCATTGACAAAGAGCCCAAAAACCTACATGGAAGAAAGGTAGCTTCTTTAATAACTGGCATTAAGAAAATAGGTTATCCACATGCAGAAGGTTGAATCTAGAACCATATTTATCATTATTCAGTAAAGTCTAATAAAATGGATCAGATATAAATGTTAAAACAGGAATACTCAGTTGGAAGATAAAACAGTTTCAAGTCTTGAACACATAGTTGTAGGCAAAAACTTTCTGACAGAAGCCCAACTGCACAAGAAATAATACTGAGAATCAACAAATGGAATCACATCAAGCTGAAAATCTTCTGTACCACAAAAGAAACAACCAATGGAGTGAAGAGACAAGCTAAAAAATGGGCGGAAAATTTGCCAGCTCTTCCTCAGAGGACTGATATGTAGGAGTTGTAAAGAACACAAGAAAACAAATTAGACTCCCCAAAAGGAAAAATTCAATCAAAAATGGGCAACTGAAATGAACAGATACTTCTCAGAAGTATGAGTGTTCAATAAATGCATGAAAAAATGTTCAACATTTATGGCCACTAGAAAAATTCAAATTAAAACAACACTGAGATTTTATCTTACTCTTGAAATAATGACCATCATCAGAAAATCAAATTATAACAAATTCTGGTGAAACTTGAAGTAAAAGGAACCCTCCTACATTGCTAATGTGAATGTAAACTAGTAAAATCACTATGGAAATTAGTATGGAGTTTCCCCAAATAATTTAAGGAGACATTCCATTTGATCCAGTTATTTATCCCTAGGCATTTTCTCAGAAGGGTTAAGGACACCATATTATAGTCATATATGCAGACCCATGTTTTTAGCACCACAATTCATAATAACTAAATCTTACAAACAAACTGTATGCCCATCAATAAATGAATGGATAAAGAAAATATGGCATTTACACACAATGGAGTATTACCCTGTCATAAAGAAGGATAAACTTTAGTTATTTGTAGAAAAATAGATGTACTTTGAGACCATAATGATTAAGTGAAATAAAACCAATATACAAGCTTAAATGTTGTATAGATTTTTTATACAAGAAACCCAAAATGCAGCATAAAAAACAGATAATATGAAATAGATAAATAGATTTTTGAAAAAGGGAAGGAGACCAAGAGATGGAGGAATTGGGGGCAGAGGAAGAGAGTAATAAAATATTTAAAATATGTTTATGTACCATAAATATGTACTAATAAAAACCAAAAATTGAAAATAATTGTAAATAAGGAAAAACTTGAAATATGAGATTGAAAGTTCAGGAGTGAGCATATCCTTAGCATGCAGAGAGAGGGGGCCTGGATTTCATCCCCTGCAAGCACAATGGGAGAGGTAGGAGGGGATGGGGGAGGAAAAAGGAGAGAAGAGACTAGGAGATTCCTGGAATAAACACATGAATATTACCTTGATATCAGAGAAGTTTTATTATATTGTTGAAGGAAAGCAATTTTACCAAAGTGGAATATTAAATTTGCTACCACACTGAATGCGTAATTAAATCTTTGCTCTTATTTTCATTAAATTATTCTTTGTTTATAAGAATGATCTCTGTGAAGAGTCATTCACGAGATTTAATCCTGTGTACTGAAGCTTAATTAAGGGATACACTATTAAATAGATTGAGCAGGCTTATTTTCATTGGCTATATTTGCAATTGCATCAAAAAGATGAGCCATTTGTAGTGATAGAAGCAAGAATAAACCTGTGAACAAGTTACAGAGAATTAAGCACCAAATGGAGAGGAAAATCATAAATCTTTTTAGCATTATTTCTATCCCCCAGTTGTGAAATTTGAATGAATTCACAGTACATGCTCTAGTCATAAAGATAAAAGCAAAGCAAGAGACAAGAAGATAAACTTGACATAATCAAATTTCTGGAAAGTACAGCTTGACTTTCACCTTGCAGTTCTATAGTTGATTAAGTTTGTATACTGAACAAACCCTAGGTTTTAATATAAATGTTACTTCTGCATGTAGAATTTTAAAACTATGCTATCCATCCTATTAAAATACTTTGTGGGTGTAATTGAGTTACTTAAACATAGCTGGGCATATAAAGCAGCAAGCTTTCTCAATTAGTTGATGAACCTTCTGTTCCTAAATCCCTGTTTCATACAATTGGACTGCAAATGGACTTAAACTTTTAAACTTGCATGTACAAGACATAATTAAAACATGAACAAGATAAATCTGGCTCTAATCACATCAATTTAACCAGATGCTTAGATTTGCCTATAATTTAGTACTAAGAAAATTTGCAAGGAAAGATGTTCAATTTGGTGACAAAATAATCCATAAAATCAGTTGCAAAATGAGTAACCCTTTTTTTGAGCTCAGTGTCTAAGTAAAATCTAAAGGAGAATTTTATACAAGAGATAAAATGGGTTCTCAGAAATACATTTCATAGATTTTAGACAATAGAAAATTTGAACTTTCAACCAAATTTTTCATTTCCCTAGAACCAAAATTTAGGCCACTTCTAAAGTGAAATCTCTTGTTACAGGCTTACACATACACCAGCAATTGTTGCTTTTGTCCCAGAAGTTCATTTAAACAAACACTGGTAAGAATTTGGCCATTCCTAAAATGTATATCAGTTCTTCTAAGAATAAACAAATAAATAAAATAGCTGGTAAAATTTCATAAGTAGAAATAATATATTTCAAAATACAAGGCTAATAAATGGTTGAAATTAGTCATTTTTGGTGAGCATGACAGGAGACATATAGGTCAAAACACGTTTAACCCTCATTAGCAACTCTAAGTTTAAAGAAACATTTATAGTATCTGCATCAGTTTTATTTTACTTTTGTCAGTTTGTTAATATTTTAAATTAAATATCCATCAGATACACTTATAAAAATTATTTACAAAACATAAGCATAAATGTTTTACTGGTTAAGAAAATTAAGAGATTTTTATGCTTGAAAAAGAGTCTCCTGGATCAGTCTATGTTTATGTTCTGGATTCTGAGTTTACTTTTTCCATATGCTAACTTTAATTCCAACTACAATGATGTAAATTTATCACTCCCATCTCAGCTGATCTGCTTTAACACTTAAAGTAAATGCACTACAGTTTTTCTTCACCATAGGAAACTATGCAATAGTGAATCACACTGTCTTTTAATGAGATGTTTTAATACTTTTTTTCAGTTTGATAAGTTTATCTTCAGTTACAGAAGACAGAACAATGTTAAACGGTTGCTGTGCAATATTAAACTGAAGAAATCATTAATTAATTTTATCAAAATAATTCTGAAAACAAGTGTACTAATATCCCATCTCTATTCTGTGGATCAATGATGTCTTAAATTTTTTGCTAAATAACAACCCCTCTGCTTCTGCAAATACCCATAATTTTTCTCTCCAGAACATCAATGTATTGAATGTCACTAATTCTTGTTTGCCTTTTATGCACATTTAAATGGGAATGTGGAACATATGTTTTCCAGTCCATGATGTATGTCTATGATTTTTCACTGAGATTTAATGGAAAAATTCATATTAGAAGTAAACTGTGCTCATAACTTTTCAACTTTGCTCCCTTGAGTGACGAAGACCATGACCTTAGACATAAAAAGTGCAGAGTTCGTCAAAAGTGATGCCCATCTTTATTGACATTCATGGTAAGCTGTATTATTAAAACATGGAGTGGATATTTTCTTATACCTGCATTTGTAAATCATCAGATTTCCTAACTACATGGACACTTTTATGTCATATGTGATTGGCTAAGTGTTTCTACAAATTATAATCCCTGAATGCTTATTATTTTATGATACAGTCTAAAGAACAAAAGTGAAATCCAGTATGATTCTCATTGTACATGGTTTCTTTTAAGTAAAAGTATATGATCAAATTTTAAGTGTAAATTTTAATAAAAATAACGTGACTCTTTAGTGAACTGCTTGAAAAAAATTAGTGTGTATCAATACCATAACTACATAACTATTTTGTATAGAGAATAATACTGTTATATAATTGCAGTGCTGGTATAAGCATGATAACATTTTTAAAAGATGAGTACAATAAGAGACATACTTTTAAGGAGAAAACCTTTGGACTAGGGAGGCAAGAATTTTCTGTATATTGTGCATGTCTATTCCATGTTGAATTTAAAAGATGAACATATATTACTCTTGTTAAGAAACTGAATACTGGGGCTAGGGGTTTAGCTCAGTGGCTTAAGTGCCTGCCTGACAAGTGTGAGGTTGTGAGTTTGATCCTCAGTACCATAAAAAAAAAAAAAATTTACAAGCATGCCTAATTTCTGTTTCCATTTTACAAGACCTAAATTTTATGATGTAACATGTAACAGATAAAACAGCAAACAAAAATAATCATATAATTATTTATATAAAGTTATTGATTTAATATTAAAAGTATTAGTTTATTTCCAGAAAAAATTAAAATGATGAAGCACTTACTATAAACAGTTCTGACTGCTAGTTACCTTAATTTAAACATTTTACAACATATGTATACAGAAGCATCATATTGTACACTAACAATATGTGTCATGATTATTTTTCTACTAAAATATAAATATTTTTAAAAAACTACTATAGATACAAAAAAATAAAAATAGAGAAAACTTTAGTGGATGTATATAAGTTTTTCTTCTTCATAGTTTTGTCTCTGCTCATGAAATGAAAGGAAATCATTTTATTTAAAAAATTACATTACAAAATTCTTAAAGCTATTTTATGAAAGGTTTTGAGAAACTGAACGAGTAAATAAGATCCAAAACATACAATAGAAATTAGGAATAAGGAAGAAATGGTCCAAAAGAAAAGAAAAACTGTGGTGAAAGAATGGGGAAAGGAGTGGAGGAAAAAGAAAAAAATATTAAATATTATATATATATACAAGATAGTTAATATAGTTATGCATCTGTTATCTTTTAGTTAACTGAAAAGAAGGGTGTGTTTTAATAGTGTTTGGACATATTTCATGCCTATATCTTGTATTCCAAACTATTATGAATATAGCAATATGCAATGTATTAATTATTATTACTCTCCTACTAGCCTGTTTTGAAACTGTTTTATTATTTTCAATTTTCTTTCTTTAAAATTAAAAAATGAAAAAGAAAGGTTTTTAAATATGGAGATCATTTAAAAATTAATAGATTTTAAAAGGCACATTTTAGTAGAAAAACATGGAAAGCAAAATTTCTAAAACTTTATAGAGTAAACATTTTTAATGACAGAGTTTGGCTATCGTGGCAAACAATATTCTAAAACATCATTGTATTAGGGTGACTGGATCTGTACTTCTGTGATTCTGATCAGAATTCCATATTGCAAATTGCTACCTCAATTTTTACAGTGTCTAGCTTTAGTTTCAATCTAATATATCTTTTTATGATCATTTCTGTAAGTCAACAAGCTTTATTTCTAGGAAATTTCATTACTTACTCAGATCAATGTCAACTGTTAGAATATATCTAAATATGAGTTTCAATCACTGACAATATTTTGGGGTCATTATGCTGTTACATGACTGTTTTGATTTATGACTGACCAGGTCAACTTATAGTAATAAACTCTATTTTGTGAAAAATTTATAGCAAGGTATGTATTTGCTCTCAGCATGTGTTTCATAAATGGTTGCTTCATAGATTAATGAATATGGTGAAGTTGCTCTATGCAATTTTCTTCTGCATATATTTTGAAAATACCATATTAAATATTTCACACAATTACCATAATAAATGCCTGAGAATTTACTTCCACAGTTCAATGATTTTTAAATAGCCATTGTTCCTTTAATAAATGAAAGATAATAAACAGTAAGTTTATTTATTAATTATATCAATTTTTAAATCACATTAGTAATTATAGTCTAGTAAGAAAACAGAGGCACAGGAATATTTTATCTTTCTATTAATAACTACATTTTCTAAAGAACAATAAGCTATTCAAATTAAGTATGCTACTGCTACTACTGGGGGGAATTGAAAAATAAATAACTCAAAAGTTCTTCAAGCTCATAATATATTCTTGAGAAGGGTGAATGAAGAACAGGCACACTTCTGATTACAAATCAATGAAAAGAAAATTATACCCACAAAAACTGGCATGCAATCTACTATTTAAAAATTGTGCTTAGATACAGGACTTGGTGTCCAGTGAGCATTGAGAGAAGAAACTCATCGCCAGTTTCATTCAAGTCAAGAGAGACCCCTCGTACACTGAAAATGAAGCATCTAATAGGGGAGAGAAGGTTAAGTGTAAAATTGGGTTGTAACATTCATTTTTCAATTCAAAGCATATAAAGGATAATTTACTTTTTATTATCTTAAAAGATACTGATTTAACTATTCAAATTCATGGGCCATATTGGTCTGTTAGGTAAAATGTACATACACTTCTTTTCATATTTTGCAGTAGGTGGTCAGTTTTTATTTCATAGGGAAGTCTGACCCACTTGTCATGTTGGCACCAGAGGAACTTCTGTTATGTACAGGTCAGCAAGAGTTGAATTTCATAGAACCTTCTTAATGCGATGAAGAAAGAAAGCCATCAGTGTATCTATCAAACCTGGGAAGTGGTAGATAATTCTGGGCAAAATGAAAACGTTCTGGACAAAAAGGTTTTGAACTTTGGTTATAGACACACAGCTAACCTGTCTTTCTTTAGATTATGACATATGATGTCCTTTCTCCAAAGACTGGTAGAGTGTTATCATTTCACTAGGGATTTTTTCACTCATTCAAGTTTTAAGACTAGCTTATAGATTCTACATTCTTTTTTTTTTTTTTTTTTTGTAAGACATTCGTTCTTAAGCCGGGCATGGTGGTGCACGCCTTTAATCCCAGCACTCGGGAGGCTGAGGTGGGAAGAGCGTTGTGAGTTCGAGGCCGGCTTGGGCTACAATGCGAGCGTAAGGCCGGCCTGAGGTACATAGTGCGACCCTGCCTCAAAAAATCAGGGCTAGGAGGTTGGCTCAGTGCCTTAAGCGCCTTCCCTGGCAGGCGTGAGGTTGTGAGTTTAATCCCTGGTGCCAAAAAAAAAAAAAAAAAAAAAAAAAAAGACATTCGTTCTTTTGCTTTTGAAAAAATAAACATTTCTTATTTAAAGTCCTTGTATTAATTGATGTGCTTTTAGCATAATTTTACCTACTTGCCATTACAGAATGATAAATACTACTTTTTAACTAAAACTGGTATAGGAATGTTTGGGGAGAAAAGTACTATTTCCTGGCATTAATTTACCTAATAATTCAGGTTCAAAGGAAGGAATAAAACAAAAGTATCACCTCCTTTACTTTGGTAATACTAGCAATAACAATATCTAATACTAAGTACTTCAATGTTGCATTTAATCCAGGAATCAATCTTTTGATCCAATCTAGGAGATATTGTAAGTGCTGTCAATAGATTAGTTACTCTTTCAAATTCTCAAAGTGATTTTAGTAGTTAGTAATTTGTATCATTCTCCCTACAGAATTCAGTTCCTTTATGTTAAAAAAATCAATGTATAAAGAAACTGAGTTCTAAAAGGTTTAAATGCTTTCCAAAGTAGCAGAAATTATAATCATAATTTGAATATGGGTAATATGTTTGAAAACTCTACTTCAAAATTTGAACAAGATAAGGCATGATACTTTTTGAAAAAACAGAATCTATAAAGAAAACTAACTTAGATGTGTTCCAATTTCTTCCTTCTCAGTTATATTTTTCTTTCTTTCTTTCTACTTTATGTTATTCAGATTTTGTATGTCCTTTATTGTAGATCATGCTGAAATTATATTTTATAAAACATTTGTAATCTATTTTAAATGAAGAGCCAAAAATAATTTCTATTTCTTGTAAAATTAGTATTCTAATTCTTACTTCCTTAGATTGACCATTAGTTCACGTTAGCTCTATTTTCAGGAATTGTTTAGATGAGATAAACTAAGGAAGAGAAACAACTAATAACATTGCTATAGTAAATAAAGAGATGATAGTGAATGGAAATAAGTCTCTGTTATGGTTTGTGTCTGGTTGACGGCCCGCAGGCCTCAGGCAGTCACGGAGGCAGCAGAGTCCAGCCTTTGGGATTGATTCATTGTTTAGCCCTGGGACTGGCCTATGAGTGCTGCACCCACCGAGGGGATGGTAGCTGGCATACAATATAAGGGAGAGAAGGAGGTGTGTTTTTCCCTTTTCTCTCTTGTCTCTTGTGGCTGCTATGAATGGTTGCTCCTTAGCCACACCACCCTGTCTTGGAGCCAGTTGAGTATGGACTGAAACCTCCAAAATCTGTAAGCTAAATGAACCTTCTATTTCCTCGTTTTGGGTGTCAGGTATTGTGTCTCAGCAATGAGAGAAAAGTAACCAAGATAAATACTGATAGTGGTATAGTCTGAAACTAGAATAGCTTCCAAAAGGGTTGTGTATTAAAGGCTTGGCCTTACCAGGGAGGCAGGCGGGGTTTCTTCTGGTTGCTGCCTCTCGGCCCAACATGGAGGATTCTCAAAAAGCACGTTGTTCTCTCCCTGGGGTCCACGCAGTCCTGCACACTCACCAGGCAGGCAGGCAGAGTTTCTTCTGGTTGCTGCCTCTCAGCCCAACACACAGGGTTCTCAAAAGGCATGTCGTTCTCTCCCTGGGGTCTGCATGAAGGGTTCTCAAAACTCCAGAAAGAGAAAGAGGTGTGTATCCCATAGGCCTACCAGCGTGCGGGCTACAACTCAAGGACCTCCCCCCATCCCCGAAAGCAACCTGCTTGCTCAGAGGACCTGCTAAGTTCATAGCAACTAAGGTACATAAAGCAACTAAATGTTTGCATTGTTAGGTTATTTTGCAGGCCTGTTGCCCGCAGTCTGAGCATTTCTTGGGTAGATGACATTGTGCAGTGTGGCAAATATGTGGGACTGTCCTCTGTCTTGTCTTTGACCCCCAATATTGTTCTCATTGTTTTGCTTAATTTTGTTTAATTTTCATTTCTTTTTTTTTTTTTTCTTCATTTTCATACCCTGTCTTTTTTTTTTTTATTGTGTTTTGTTTTTGGTTTGTTTTTTCTATGCCTGATGGAATGGTCAACTATTCTGAAAATAGCAAGATACAATATAGTAACTATTATTTTCATAGTATCTCTCTTTGAAGTTCTATGCCAGTTCTACTGCTGTTTTGATTGTTCTGTTATCTTTTGTTGGATTTTACTACCTTTAAAATAAAATAAAATAAAAAAATAAAGGCTTGGTCTTCAGCTTGGCATTATTGGAAAACTGTAGAAATCTTTAAGAGACAGCATTGACAGAGAGATTTTAGGTCAGATGGGGATAATTTGAAATGGATATTGGGACTTTTGTCACTATTTCTTATTTTTTTAGATTTTTAAATTTTTAGGTCATTTTCTTCTTGGCTCATATTTGAAGAACATAATATTTAAATATTGTAGGGAGTTGGTATATGTATATAGCATATCTTAGTTCCTTTTTTCATCCCCCAGTCCTTCACCTAATCCATCTCTTTATCCCTTTCCCTTTGTCATTACACATATTTGTAGTATATAATTTTACATTCCTTGAGTGGAGCTGATACATACACGTAACACGCCTTAATGCCTTTTCATTATCTTTCCCTTCCCTCCCTCTCTTGACCCTCTTTTGCTTTGAGAAAAACCTTCATCTTTACTTCTGTTATCTATCTTTAATTTGTTCTTTGTTTATGATTTGAGTTTCTCCTGTAAGTGAAACTATATGATAATTAAACTTGTGTGTCTTGTTTATTTCACTTAACTTTATCGTCTCAAGGTGAATCCATGATTCTAAGTGCTACAAATGACTCAAGTTTATCTTTATGGCAGAGTAGCACTCCATTGTGTGTAAACACCACATTTCCTTTGTTCATTCACTTGTTGATGAGCATACTGGCCACTTCCAAGCCTTAGCTATTATGAATTGGGCTACTGTTTGCTTCCTGGTTGCCATGAAGTGAGCAGCTGCGCCTACCTCATACCCCCATGGGATCTACTTCCTCACCAAAAGCCCACAAGAAATGGCGCAACTGATCATGGAATGAAAGCACCAAAACTGAGAGATTAAATGACTCCTTTCTTTTTATAAGTTGATTATGTCAGTAATGCAAACCTGACTAACCTAGAAATCAGAGGTCTTTATAAAGGATGGTGTACTGGTTTTTGGCAAGGATGAATGGGCTTTTTGTGCAATTCATGGAATAAGAGCATAGTGAACCTTGAGCAAGTGCTGAGTCTACAGTTAATTGATGGATTTTATTTCAGATATTTGAATAGGGCCTATGATAAGAGGTGAGTAGTCTATAAGTGAATACAAGGTTGAAGGCCCAGAAATGAGATTATGGATAGACTTAGGTGTCATAAATAAATAAGTGAAAATATACCCAACAGGTGTTTTGCTGGCCATAAAGTGGACTCAAAAATAAGATAATGAGGGAACTTCTGGGAAAATGGCAGAGCAGTAAGCAGCGAAGAAAGAACCTCTCCAAGGCTGGTGTCCAGATCATGGAATTTAGCAATATGAGGAAGAGAAGGAGGAGAGAGGTGGGTTCCATGGACACAGGAAGGATCTGAATTGAGACTTGAAGCCCATGGAAAGATAATTCAGGAATCCAGCAAAAATAAAATAACTAGGGGCAGCAGGCCTGCCTGATGGAGAGAAACAGCAAGGAAGCAATCCAGTCGCTGTGCCCTGTGTGCTGGTGAACACCCTAAGGACAGTGGAGAAAAAGCTAGGAAACAGCACAGTTCCCACACTCTATGCACAGGCAGAAGCCCTAGCAGTTGGGGAGAAGCAGTGAGGAAGCCATGCAGCCTCCCTGTGTGCCAGGAGAGACCCTTCTGGCCAGCAAGAAGCAGCAAGGGAGCCACCTCCACCTACCACCTCCCATCTCCCTCCCTGTCCCTCTGGTAAGCAACTGGATGTGACCCAGGCTGCGACGATGATAACTGAAGTAAGGAAACAATCTGACATTTATGTTGTTTGATTGACTTTGAAAGCCTGGGGCTGATAGCCTGAGCAACTAATTAGAGGATAAGATTGTGTAATACAGTATCAATTGTGGATTTCCTACTGTCCTATCACTGCTTTGTTTTGCTTCACTTTACTGTTCTGTTTTACTCCCTTTAAAAAGAAAAAGACAATGATGGCTTAAGTCATATATATATATATATATATATATATATGAATAATATTTGATCGGTAGGTAGAGGGAAAGAGCCCAACTAGAGATAAAGCTTAGTAAGATGATAAAACAAGAAAACAGCTTAACAAAATCTAAGGAATTTTTTTCCAAAATAAGATTCATAAAATTAGTAAGTGCTGAAAAGGGGTTAGAATAAGTCAACACTTCAGTATGCCTTCACATGTATTTAAAAATGTTTTATTTTAAAGATAATAAAAACCAATAAAGCAAAACAGAACAAATCGAATCAAAACAAAGCAGTGAAATTGGTACAGAACTTCAAAGCAGGATAATAGGAAAAAACAGTGGTTGCCATAGTATATCTTGTTATCTTCACAATAGTTGTTCATTCCACCAGATATAGCAAAATCAAACCAAAACAAAACAGAATAAAACCAATCAAAACAGAATATTGAATAAAGCAAAATAATTAATTGAAACAAAACAAAACAGTTATAGCAATACTGGATTTCAAAAGCAAGATAGAAGGAAATCTCCCATAATTGTTATATTGCATAATGTTATCCTCCTTATAGATGCTCAGATTGTTGGCCCCAGGACTTGAAAGTCAAGTAAACAATATAAACATTCAATCACTTTTTGTTTTTCTTTGTTTTTTGTTTTTGTACAGGGGACCTAAATCACAAACTGGTGCCTGCCAGGCAGGCACTTACACCGCTAAGCCAAATCCCTGTCCCTCAGTTGCTTTTTGTACCTGAGTTGCTATCAACTCAGCCTGTTCTCTGAAGCATCCGGTTGCTCATGGAGGAGTGGGGGTGTTGGTAATCCTCAGCCTGTGTGCTGCTAGGCTCACGGGAGGCGCTGTCTAACTTTTCTCTTCCTGATCCCTGCATGGCCTGTGCCCCGCATGGTCTCTCTGGCTTACCAAAAATGCTGGCTAGTTGGCTTGTTGGTCTGCTCCTCCCAGTCTACAACATGAGTTTTTAATACAAAGACCATTAATAGTGGAAAGTATCAATAGGAATATATATTGGTGGGCTTCTGTCCATATGCTGTTCACTGAGTCATCATGGTGGTGGTCCAACCAGGCTGGGAGACCCCAAGAACAACAGCACATCAACTTCCTTCTTCTTCTCCTTCCCTCAACCCAACATAAAAACCTCCTCTTCCTTTTTTTGCATATGCAGATGCTTCTTCAATCAGCTGTTAATATGCCCTTTTGCCAACCTCCCAAATTCCTCCCTCTGCCAGAGTTGATAAAAGCCTAACCACTTCTTTTTTTTTTTTTTTTCTTTTTTTTTATGGTACTGGGGATCAAACTCACAACCATGTGCCTGCCAGGCAGGTGCTTATGCCACTGAGCTAAATCCCCAGCCCTATTTTTTTAGACAGAGTCTCACTATGAAGTTCAGGCCACCCTTCAACTTATTTTGTAGCCCAGGCTGGTCTCGAACTCACAAAGATCCTCCTGCCTCAGCCTTCTGAGTGCTGGGATTAAGGGCATATGCCACCAGGCCCGGCTCCTAACCACTTCTTTGTACTGATCAGAGAGAATCTTGCACTTTTCTGCAACCCTTCCATACCTACAATAAAGGCTTTTTTTTATTACTCTCTCTCTCTTTTTCTCACTCCCACCCCAAGAACCTAAGACATATAATCTACTCTATATATGAGACCTACTCTTCTTACGTAAGCAAAATCTGGGCTGAAGCCGTAGAGCCTTCAAAAATACAGTCTGTTGCTCTCTTACTCTCTACTCTTTGTTCTGTTGTATCTGCCTTCTTTCTTTTTTATGTCAGAGTTAGATGTATATTATATCTCAGTGAAAATTATTCTCATATTTATATAGTATATTTATTCAGACTGTGATTAACCATGTTAATTTGAGAGTGTCTTCCTTTGTATTACAGAATTTTCCCGTTTTTTGTATGGCTCCTAAAGCAAATATTTTGCTGAAGTTCCTTACAGTGTTTAGGGCCATCAGTCTTTTATAATCATTTCTTTTCCTCAGCTGATTAACAACATCGATTTTTTTTTTTTTTTTTTTTTTTTTTTTTTTTTTTTTTTTTTTTTTTTTTTTTTTTTTTTTTTTTTTTTTTTTTTTTTTTTTTTTTTTTTTTTTTTTTTTTTTTTTTTTTTTTTTTTTTTTTTTTTTTTTTTTTTTTTTTTTTTTTTTGGTGCTGGGGATTGAACTCACAACCTTGTGCCTGCCAGGCAGGCACTAACACCACTGAGCTAAATCCCCAGCAACAACATTGATATTACACTTGTGATTTTAATATAATCTCACATCAGTTTTCTTTTTAAAGAGAAAAAATTATGTAAAAAAGCAACTTCTCATGTCAGATTTTATTTTAGTTGATTTGTTGTATAGATTTGCTCTTATCTGTGCATTTTCTCCTCTTTTTTTGATGAATATTTCCAAATAACATTTTGAATCACTTCAAGTAAAACTCAAAATAAAACTACAAACTGTACAGCTCAACCTGTTCCATCTGAGTGGAAACTAGCTCATTATTTTTTGAGAGAAAAGAACATAGGAATAGATGCATCATACTTTCAATGTGGCACCTGTTCTTGTTTAATTAAATTAACTTCAATATACATGATATATTCATTTCCAACCTGCTTCACACATTTTTGTTCTTTCCTGAAAAAAAAAATACCTTAGAAAACCTCTGAGGCAGTATATAGCTGAGTGTAATTTTTTAATTTAATTTTCTCAGCTGAAAATTTTCTTAGGTTGATAAAGTCTAGTGTTCTCATCTTTATTTTTTTCTTTTCAGTATTGAGAATTACACTGCAATTACTAGGCAAGCACAAAACACTGAGCTACACTTGGGGTTGTCATTAATTTTAATCACAAAAATTCATTGTGCCTAAGGACATTTTGGAACAATAGTATTTACAGATAACACATCTTCATGAATATTTGGAATAAGAATAAGAAATTTTAGTAAGACTGATAGTGATTGTGAAAGCGAAAACATCTTTGTTTCTAAAGTGTACCCTTTGAAACAATCTGAACTATGACATCCAATGTAATTTTAAGAGTCTAAAATAACTGAAAATATTTAGAGATTTAGCACAAACATTTATTATTTTCTGAGTGCATCTCATTTAATGTAATGAAAATGATATGGAAACATATGCCAGAAAAAATACTGCTTGATAAATGTGTGCTTCGTTTAATTTCTAAAAACATTATCAAGAAACTTGAGATCATGGAGGAGGAAGACAAACTCAATAATTACACGTTTTTAATTAAGTGATTCAATGAAACTGTTCTATTCATACCATTGCTAATATGAACTTTGCATTGCAAGACATAAATTACTGTCCCATACTCTTAATATATATAGATGAAGCCTAATTGTAATATCTGTGACAGAACTACATTTAAATCTTTTCTTATGAAGACAAATTGGGTATGTCCATTTTCTTTCTTTCATAGAGCCCTTCCAATCATAATTGTCAAGTCTTCTGATAAATCACCTCTGGATACCTTAGAATTTTGGCTAAATGAACCATATGTACTGCAAATAGGAAGTTATGATTAATTTCATTCATCCATGTCAGAACTATGTAACCTTACATCAAGGACTCTGTAAAATTTCAGTTGGATAAATCAGATTAAGATTTCTGATTTCATACTTTTTTTTTGAAATTCTGTATTACTTCAACCTTTTTTTCTGTTTTGCTTTAAAAAAAGATTTCTGTTTTGGATAAAACCATGCTATAAATGCTTTTTTGAATTCTGTCTTCATAGA
>RJWM01014911.1:0-49183 GCA_004363535.1 Dasyprocta punctata
GACACAGTGAGATGTCCATCCAAGGACCAGAAAGCTGGCTCTCACCACACACCCGGGATCTACGACTTCCGGGCTCTGGAAGGAGGAACTCTGTATGTTGTTGATACGCCCCTTGGTCCGCAGTGGTTTCTTACAGCACCCCGAACAGAGGGACCTTGCTCTCTTTCTCCCCCTCTTCCCTTCCACCATTCTCTTCTGAACCCCCCACTCCGACCCCACGTTATCTGTTGAATTCCACACACGCCTGAGCAGACGGGATCAATCTGAGGCTGCCTTGCCTTCAGCTTATCTCTGCTCCAAATGATTGATTTTCCCTCTTTAAGAGTAATTTGCTGGTGAATTCTATGTATTGCAAAACCCCTGTGAAATCTAATTCAATCCGATTGGCAGCTGGCACTTTGGGGGAAGAATACTAGAAAGCCGTCATTTTCCTCACAGATGTGTGTATTATCTGTGCGTAAAGAGGGCGCAAGGCAGGCAAGTTCTCCTCATCTGCGCGTGCACACCTCTCTCTCTCCTTCAGAGGGATCGAGGTGGCCCCAAAGTTAGCCCTGGCTCTTCTGGGAAACAAATTACCGTGTGCATTAAGGTAAACAAGGGACAGGTGGTTCTGAATTTGGCTTCCTAATTTGAAGCCCATTGCCACAGTGCACTTGTGGGAATCTCACTTCCAAAGCCCAGTGACACCGAACCATCTGTCTCCTCGTGCCCCTCTTGTCCCTCTCATTCCTGGGCACAGAGTCCCAAGTCTGGGGTCTCAGCAAGCCCATATCATATGGATGGTTGTTCAACACTGCTGTCTCTTTCTCTTCTTCAATTCCACTTTTGTCTGGCTCAGAACCTCAGTTTCTCTACCCTGCAGTGGGTTACCTGGCAGGGCTGAATCAGAGAGGAGGGGGCACTGCCCTAGGTGACCAGCTGGCCTGTTTTGTCTGGGGTTAAGAGGGTTTCTAAGATATGGAACTTAAAGTACTAACCCCTTGGGGATGGCAGGCAAATAGGGACAGCAGGTCCCCAACTGTACAAGGCCTACCCATGAGAGGCTGGCAGAGGCAGGGAGCCAGGCATTCAGTGACAGCTCATGAGTTTTGCACGCAGGGGCTCCGATCATTCACTTCCCATGGGTGCTCCCCAGGCTGCTTGGACCTCAGGCTCACCGCCACCTCCCCCTCAATGGTTCACACGTAAAGGTGCTGCCAGTGAGGATGGACACAGGGCTGCAAGTGCTTCTCCCTCGTCCTCCTCTTGGGCGGGTCCTGTCTGGAGGTCCCAGGTGCCACCTATGTCTGCAGGATATGGCAACACTTGCTGTATGTACCCCAGTCAACTGCCCCCTCTGACTTCAGTTCTATGTCCCAAGCAAATAGCCATTTCTTCAGAGAGTCCAATCTTTGGGCTGCCCAGACCTCTAGGGACCAGAACAATGAGTCCAGTGGGTTTTTCCTGAAGTGGAGTGGCCTGAGGGGGGCCAGCAAGGAGGGTGAGGCTCCCTTCATAGTGCCTATGGGTGTGGCCAAAGAACAAGCTTTAAGTGAAAGACCGAGGGATGTGGGGACCTTTGCAGTCCCAAGAGCTGCTGGTACCTTGTACAAAGGACAAAGGCATTGTATAGGATTTATGGGGCCTCAGATTTTAATTCCAGGACCCCAGGTTATGATCCCCATGATCTCAGGAAAGCCAGGCCAGGTCCCTTCCTCTATCTCTTCCCTCCAGCGTGGGACCCTGTTTGGAAGGCTCTGTCTTGCAAGATGGCCTCACTTCCCAGCACAGGTGGCCGTGATCCTAACTTGATGCTCTGCCATTCTCATCTGCTAATCTGAACCTCCCTACTTACCAGTCAGCCCCTTCCCTTGCTCCACTGACAAACCCTGCACCCAGATTCTGGCTGGGGTTGGGGTAGGGCCTACAGTGGGGTATAAGTACCTTCAGAGATAGTCCAAAATGCAGGGGCGAGGGGGCTGCCCCAAGCTCAGAACTGCACTCCCACAGGGGTTCTGGTGGGCAGGGGGTGGGGCTGCAGGGCAGGCAGAGGATGGTTAGCCTTGGACAGAGCAGGCAGGGGAGGGTGGGGCTGGGAGCTGGCTGTCCCCAACCTCAGTAGCTGGCTGGCTCTGACTACCGACCACATTAAACCATTTCTCTGTCCCCATGGAGAGGGAAATGCATGGCAAAACGCAGACATTTCAATGGAAATCAGGAGGGGGACTGTGGGCTGCTAATCACAGGCTCTGCTTTCCTCTGCCTCCCCTCCAATAGTGAGTTCATCTTCTTGCACCTCTGTGCGGCAAGGAGGTGCTGGAGGGTGCAGGTGTCAGAGTGTGGAGCGAGCCCTGCACTGGACCAGTGTTGCAACCTCAGCAAACTGCCCACTTGGCCTGCTGTTCAAAGTCAAGATCCCACTGTCAGAGGAGGCCACGAGGCTGGCACCTTGATGGCCAAGAGCTGGTGGTGACTGCGTCTTCCTCTCCTTCCCAGCCTCTGCCAGGGAGCACTGCTCAGTTAGGGGACCCCTCGCCATGAACAGAGACACCACAGATGTCTTCAGGAACAGGTCTTGGACTGGGGAGGACGCAGGGCTCCTGGTGGAGGGGTAATCCTGCCGGGTGACAGCCCTACCTGTCACTCAGCTGCCTTGGCCTGCAAAAGACCCTGCCTACTCAGCACCTTCAATAGTGACTATGGGTGGATGCACACAAAGGTAAATATATGAATGGAACTCGTGCACTGTGTGTGCGCGTCCACTTGGAAGAGATAGAGGGGGAGAGTGAGGTGGAGACACAGAGGAGGGAGAGATGGAGGACTGGAATCAAAGACAAACAGAGGAGCGGTGAGGGAGAGTGGAGGGAATCACATACAGCTCTAGGATGGAACCAAGAAGCCTGGCACTGCCCATCAGGGTGGTGGCACCCTCATCTATCCCCTCCCCAGCCTGCCCTTTTGAGGTTTTGTCACTCCTATTGCACAGACTGCAAACCCCAGACTCAACCTAGCCCTGCCTTCCCCACAGACCCCACCCCCAAGCTGGTCTATAGATCTTGGGCCCAGTCCCTGCTCTTTGTGCTCTCTACCATTGCCCTCATTCTCCTTGTGTACCAGATCAATCAACCTAACATACAGCACTGAGGCTATCACTCACACTCAAGAACCATCAGTGGCTCCCAAATACTGGCTGAATGAGGTTCAGACACCTAGCCCAGAGACATTCAAGGCCATCCAGCCTATTTTCCTGGCTGCATAGGAAGCTGTGTGTTCTGAGCTGGCTGATTCATGACAGTGGAGAGGAGGAGGGTAGTGCTATTTAATCTAGAAGCTGCTGCCTCTCATTTTGTCTCTTTTTGATGGGGATGAGATCTTCAATACTTCATAATTTACTTTTAAAATTAACATGCAATAAAACTGACATTTTTGGTACACAGTTTCATGAATTGTAATCAATGTTCAGATTCTCGTTACCCCAATCCAGCCAGGACACAGAACAATGCTACAGCTCAGAGCCTTCTCCCGTTAAGTCACTCTTCTCTCACCCCGAGGCCCTGGAAACCACTGCTCTGCTCTTTACAGCCTCTGAACTTTTTGAGGATGTCACGGAATCGACATTTGAGACCAGCTTCTTTGGTGTGATGCCCAATTCTCCCCATGCTAGTAGCCTGCATCTCTAACTGCAATGCTATCCTTGGCTGCCTAAGTGAAGGCTCTGGAAGCAGCAGTGAGGACGCACAGGTGGATTAAAAAAAAAATCCCAGCAGAGGCTCAGTGCAAGCTGTTGGGTTTGAACATCCTTAATGAGGACAATTGAAATGAGTCATTATGCTGAGAACAGAAAGTAAACAGAGATACACGTGCTGATTTGTAACTGCAGTCAGATGCCAGGTGGTTGCTTCCTCCATCTTTGGAGTCCGAGCCCTGTTTCGTCCTTAAGGTGAAGGATCGGGGTCCCCCAGGTCTGCTGGCCCACCTTGCTCTCTACTCTGTCCACATTCCTTTCCCCAGTGGCTCTGCCAGACCCTTAATGTATCCCTCCTCCAGCTGGGACCCACACAGCCCATGGCCAGATTCTAGGGTCCACAGCAGCCACCAGAGGTTGCATTGTCCACAGCTTGACATTGGCCATGGAGCATTAGCATTTGTAGCTCAGAGATCACCAGATGCTACAAGTTGGGGGCTCCACTCCATAGCTGCGTGCTGGCCCTCTCCCAGCATGCCCCATCTGCCCTCTGGCGTTCCCAGGGGAAGCCTAACAAGCACATCAAACGTGAACGTGGAGAAAGCAAACCCATGACTTCCATCACCCTTGACAAATCTCAGTGAAACTCTGGTCACTGCACATCTGCGTAGTTTCCACAGAGCCTTCTTTTGAAACTTGAGCCCCACAGAGTCCCGCCCTGATCATTGCATTTGGCTAGCTTCCTTTCTCACTCCTGAGGAGAAAGCCCTGACCTCCTTGCCACTGAAGGCTTCTGGCTGCTCCTCTGAGCACAGCATCTCCAGCCCCAGAGCCTCACACAGGCTCCCGCTCTGGCTGGCGTGCACTTCCACTGAGATCCACAGCTGCCCTCACTTCCAGAGGCCTCTCCTCCAATGCTGTCCGCCTCCCCGCCTGTCCTTGCCCCTCCCTAGCTCTCCCATACCCCTCATTTCTGTGGTCATTAGTGCCGTGAAACACGCCTGCTTCCTTACCCTTGCACCCCAGGGCACATGCTGCCCATGGCTGGGCCATTGTGCTCACTGGTGGACTGTACCCAGAACAGCACCTGGCAGCTGAGTAAATGAGGGAACGAGGGACTCCCCCACATCCCACAGAAGATCTGGTGAGGGCATTTTTGAGGCCTGTGGGTGCCCGCTGCCCTGAGTGCTAGGTGAGCCCCTCAGTCTCTTTCCCCTGCTCTGTAACCTTCTGTAGAAGGCGCCTCTCTGAGCCTAGTTTTGTTCTCGTGTAAAGGCCAGAGGCGTCATCTGCCTGGTGGCAGGAGTCCTCATCGGGACTAAGCCCGGGAAACTGCCTGGCACCTTCTCACTGGGGATGCAGACAGATGATAACCTTGATGTCATGTCTTCTCATGCTCATTCCCTTTTAATGAATTCCTCTTCAACAGATGGAGAAACTGAGGCCCAGAGAATGGAAGGGAGTTCTGCCCCACATTTCTGTGGACAAGTCATACAGCCTGACTTTCGCCTTGCGGCCAATGCCTGGCCCCTCTGCCCCTACCCTGCCTTGTTATCCCCTTTCAGGGGACAGTCAGCAGGCCCCCAGGATCAGATCAGTAGCCCACCCTGGCCACAGCTGCCCAGCAGGAATCTCAGTTCCTGTGACTTGTACGTTAGGCTCTCTCACAGCCCAGCTCCTGGTGATGGAGAGAGCCACAAGGCACGATGCCCAGCTGAGCCAAGTCACCTACCTTCAAGCCAAGAGAAATCTGCCAGGGGTCAAACACTGCCAGGGGCATGGCAGGGTGGGGGCAGAGCAAGCAGGGGGAGCATGGGAAGAAGAAATCACATTCGGGGGGCGGGGAATTTAGGTTCCTGGTGTCCACAGAGAAGGGGCACCACAGTGGGCATGAACCAGTCAAGACATGACGGAGGGGGAAGAGAATGGAAAGCAAGGTTTACCCACTCTGCTTCTGATTCAAGGGAGACAGATAGGACAGCTACTGCTTTCAGGGGTGTGAGCCAGAGATAAGATGATTCCCACTATCTCCCACCCTACAGGCCTTCTCAGGGCCCTGGGGGTGGGGGTGGGCATGATGAGGGGGACGACTTCCCCAAATCCAACTTGAAAATGAAACCCAGCCACTAGAGGAGTTTTGGGGCTGGGAGCTACAGGAACTGGGGTGGGGAGGGGGTGAGGGACGTGCTGGCACTACAGCTGCCACACAGGCCCCCGTTTCACACCCCCACCAGGGCGGGAGCCTGTGTAAATAGCATGCTAATTACGTTTATAGATGAGACTAAATTAGGAGGTATCTGAGTCACGCTGAGGACACCCTCTGGTCCTCAGGGAGGCTCGAGCTTAGCATGCTGGGACAATCACACCATGGGATGTAGCCTTGGACAGAAAAATCCTAATAATCGTCATCATCGTAATAAGAGCCTCAGTGAAGGCAACCAGGGAGAAATTAATGGGAAAGCGTACAGACAGGGCTGTCCTGCTCCCCTAGTTCTCCTCCCAGAATGGATTGACTCTGAAGGCGACAGATGTTTTCCTGGAGAGCCTAAATCTTGGGGGAGGGCCCCAGATATGTGAGCAGAAGCTATGGGACAGCAGGGGTTTTGCAAACGGATCCCTGCCCACTGGAGTGATGCTTGCCCAGGAAGCCTGGGTACCACTGTGGCAGACATGGCCTTGGGTGGACACATAAGCCCTCCTATGGGTCAGAATCCCCAGGGAAATCTACAACTAAGAGTAGCTGGGATCAAAGGGATGTTGATCTCTACTTTCCAGCATGCCTGGACTTAGCTGCTCCCTGGACAGGAGTCTCACTCGCCCCACCTCCTGTCCACGTGACTTTGCTGATGAAGTCCCTCGCATGCTGGCTGAGGGGTACAGAATGTTGGAGGCACCCACTTCCTTTATACTTCCTGGGGAATTCAGTGGGCAGGAGGTGATTTCTAGCCAGTTATCTGCCTGGCAGAGGGAAAAGAAGGGTCTGGATGATAGGATAATGATCCATCCACGGAGTGCAGAATCCTCTACCTGCCCTCAGGGGATGCTGGAGGCAGGCACTTCCTCTCTCCTGCCTCTATTTGCAGCTTCTTGAGTTTAGTTTCCGATCAAATTGCTTGGGACAATCAGCATAAGGAAATTCATGCCCTGAGTCACAGCAGTAGCAGAAGTGAAGGCAGCTGCAATCACTTTTGGGGGCGCAGGGCAAGGATGTACCTCTGCCATGTACACAAATAGAGGCTGCACAGGGCTCGGTGCACAGCAGCCTGCAAAGTCTAGAGCTGCAAAATGCATCCTCAGCTCAACATATGACACTGAGCAATGGAGCTGTCTCCGCCCTGCTCTCACCCACCCCACCTGGGCACGCAGCTAAGGATGCCATCTCCAAGAAGCAGCAGATGCCAGCCTTGAGCCGAAGCCGGGGGAAGGTGGTAGCGGATGAGAGCAGAGACGCGGGAGGGGCTCTTCATCCTTCTGGATCACAGACCTCTCGGACAGTCTGCTGAAGCCACGGACCCCATCTTAGAATGTTTTTTAATTTTCATAAAGTAAAACACAATACAGTGAACCATAAAGTGAACTATTTTGAAATATAAAAGTCTTGTAAAAGGGTATCGTAGTATACACATGCTTTGGAATGCATTCAACAATGAGATTTAGCAGTAGGTCTAATGGCTGCTGTAATTTCAAACAGAGATGAGAGTACATGGTATTTTAGGTTTCCTGGGACACCTGTGATGTGATATGAAAATATCTGCGATTTCTCTTGGGGTCAAAGTCACAGACACTGCTATATAATACAGTCATGGCTTACTTCTAGACCTGTAACTAACGGGAAGGCTATAGTGCAAATAGACCTTAGCTAGAATACAGGTGCAGACTTTTAGCTAGAATACAGAGACAGGTTTTTCTTCATCCAGGGTCATGGGTGACTGGAGGGGAGCTCAGTGGGCCCTCGGCCCCCGAAAGGTTAAGAACCTACGGACTGAAAAGAAACCTAGGAGAGGTCCCAGGGGGAGCAGGCCACAGGAATACAACCTTTGTAGAGCTGTAGGGTGGGTTTGAGTGGAGAAACTATAGCTTGGACAAACCAACTAACAGAAACAAATGCGAAAATAAATTTAAATAAATACAAGTTTGCAGGCTATGGCTCCCTGATAGGCCCAGAACACAGGTGGAATAGAAAATGAGGGTGATGGACAAAAATAAAGACTGAGATTAGCAGGAGACCAAGAAAAGTAACCCCCACCGCCCCACAATACACACTCCCTGCAATCTTTGCCTGTACGCCCCCCCCCTCCAAAAAACGGGAAAGCAATCTAAAATCCAGCTTGGCCTCCCTGTCATTTGCTTTCTTTTATTTATTTATTTGGTGCTGTCTTCTCCTTGGGGAGGTGGGTAATTCTGTTTTCATTTTTTCTCTGCCCCTCATACAAATTAATCATGTCATCTGCCTGAAACAAGAACGGACCCCGCCAGCTGTGCCCCACTTGCCTATGTGATGCGGGGTCCCCCTCCTATCCCCCACCTCCTTCCCACCAGCCACGCTGCCCAGGACCCCAGACCCTCAGACTGGGCTCCTAACCCTGCATTCCCAAGGGACCCCAGAGTCCAGAGGCGACCTTCCTCATGCCAGTGGGGGCTGCCTTTCGCTCACATGGCCAGGGGGGCTCTGTTTCCTCTTTTTTAGCTGCCCCAGCCAGATGCACCAACTTAATGGTTATGCTGTTGCTCAATTCCTCAGCAGAGATGAGGAAATGAAACTCAGCAGGGTTTGGAAAACTGAGATGGCAAAAGAAGAGAGAGCCATGTCTGTAAACAGGCAGTCCCATGGTGCATGCAAGAAGCACAGGATTCAGAGTTCAAGGCCCAGCTCTGCAGCCTACTAACTGTGTGATTGGGAAAGCTCCTTAACCTCTCTGAGCTTTCTTCCACTGAAAAGGGAGAAATCATATATCTATTTCCCAGGACAGGGGATGGCACTAAGCAGAGTTAACGTGTAAAGAGTGCTTTTTATGGGTCACATTCTCTGGGTGGTGGGGTAGGTCCGGAAGTAGCATGCTGAGCTCAGCTGAGTTCAAAGCCCTGGGCCAACTTTGCAGCAAGGGCCTCTGTTGCAAAGGCTGGAGGGATTGACTCGGACCCCGGGGCAGCACTCTGAGGGGGTGCTTCTAACAGTGCTTTGACAGTTTCATTAGAGAGGAGCCCTGGAGAATGAAGACACCACTGCGAGAGCCTTGGTCGGACCCCTACACTGGGTGGGGTGGTCATGGGCTCCTACACTACTGCAGTCTCTCCTGCCCCCTCTCAAGCCCTACCCAGCACACGAACCTCTTTCAGTCTTCTGGATAATGCCCAGCCGACCTTTTGAGGAGTCCTCTGCTCTTGCAGGGGTGCACCCTGCCCCTGGAAGGCCCTCCCTGTGCAGCACACTGTGCCCCGACACATTGTATCCCCCTCCTGCCACTCCCCTTCCTGGAGTTCTGAAAACTTCCAGGCAATGGGCAGGTTCTTGTTCCTCTGCCTTTCCTACCACAAGGAGCCAAAGCCTTTGAGAGAGGGCCACAGCCTCAGCGCCATCCCCTAAGACCTGGTGCAGTAGTGGGCACGTAGTAAGGACACAGTGCTATTCAGGGCACATAGAAGGTTCATGATGTTTGTTGAGTGAAGGAATCTGTAACACTACCACCACCACCACCACTGAAATGTTGACCTGTCCTCTCAGGAAGGGCAGTGGGCCACACATTAGTGAGGTCAGATGGCCTTTCTGAAATGAGTCCCAGGAGCAATCAACACTGGGCGGTGGAGACCTCTCTAGTGAGGGATGACCCCGGCCTTCTACCCCTTACCCCTGCTTCCACTCTGCAGAAAGCTCCTCTGCCCTCCAGGACAGCAGCAGGTGTGTCGTGAGAAGCTGTGGTCACGGTGAGGCAGAAAATGACTGGGTCACTCACCCCCAAACCCTGAGACGAAGGTGCAATGGCACCACACGTCAGTGCTGCTTCTCCCACTGGGTGGAGGCAGGGGTTGTCAATTTGCAGGGTCAACTGGGAGGTGAGCAGTGTGGATGGTCTCCCGTACCCCACCTCCCTTCCGGCACCCCTCAGCTGTTTGCCCCTTTCAACAGGGGTGCAAAACATACAAAAGGCTCTGCATCTAAGTGGAAGTGAGGTTTTAGAACAAGTGAGCAGGAACTTCCAACCATTCCGAAGAACCCTCCCATGCAGATGGCCCAGCTGAGCCGAGACCAGTGGGCAGGTGGTAGCAGAGCCGTAGGGGACAAGCTGACCACTGGAGAAGCTGCTGGAATGGTCTGAGGACAAGGTGCCATACAGGCAGGGCGGGAACCTGAGTGGGTGGAGTGCTGCTGATCTACAGAGGGAGCCAGGAATCCGCAGGCGTGTGAATGATGCTGCAGAAGCTTCAATTTGAAACAGAGGGGCACCAGCGCTGGCTGCCTTCAAGAGTCCCCTCCCCCCACCCGCACTGCAACCATGAATTTGCATCTCAACTGTCACAGGGCCCAAATGGGCTGCAATTGGGTTCAGCCCACCCCGTCCCTTTCTTTCCTGGCTCCTGTGAGTTTTCTATAGTACACGCAAAGGAGAAGAAATGACTCAGCAGGAGTTGCCAATGTGACACAGTCCTTGGGAGAGAGAAAGGGCCTCTCGCAAGTACTTCTGCTGTCAGGCATGGCCTGGCAGAGGCTGAGATTCAGGAAGAGACCATGCAGAATCTGAGACGCTGGCCAGGGACTGCAGGCATCCTCTCATTTTTGTGAGTTAGATTAGCATCCTAATTAGGCAGGGCTGCCACAAAGTATAGACAGAGAGGTTAAACTTCTTCATCCTTCCTGCTTCCCTTTGTTCTGCATCTGCACCCTCTACTGCCCCACAGTGGACTTTAAGGACATTGAAAAAACTAGGGCCGGGAGTTTGGCTCAATGGCTTAAGTGCCTGACTGGCAGGCGCGAAGTTGTGAGTTCAATCCCCGGTGCCGCAAAAAAAAAAAAAAAAAAAAAAAAAAAAAGAACATCCTTCCTACACAAACTCGCGGGGCCCATTGCTGCTTTCCTTATTCAATAGCACAGTCACCAACTGTGCTCATCGCTGGATGACCCTACGCTTCCTCAGAGCCTATGACAAAGGGATGTGACCTCTTTGCAGGCTCTCTTCCCTCCACATTTGCTCAATGACCACGTTTTTCTGCCACACTGAGCAAACCCAAAGTCACCTTCGACCCACACATAAATCCCAATGGACATATTCTCCCCTCAGATAGGGTCAGGGAAGACAGTTTCTTAAATTGTGTCTTTTCTTACAGTTGTCTCATTCCCTGCTTCTCCAGACTCTGGGCAGTGCCCAAGTGCCAGCGACCTGTGCCTTCTGTCCTGCTGGCAATGCAGCTGAGCCTCCACCTGGTGCTCAGTCATGGAGGTGACTCCCCCACAGCTGGGACCTGGCTTTAGGGGCTGTTCCTGGTCAGCTCTGAATCCCTCCGAGTCCTGGGAATCACAGAAGAGTGGGGAAGCCCAAAAGGGTGGGGCCGGAGTGAGGAAGCTGAGCTCTCCTGTCCCTTCTACTGAGGAGGGAGCCAGGGTTGGGGGCAGTTGGCTAGATCCCCACTCAGAGATGAGATGATGGCCCAGATGGCCTTAGGGTAGGCAGCCTGGGCCTCTGGGTGGCCTGTCTCCCACTTTGGAGAAAAGGGACCTGGTGGAGAGGAGGCCAGTCCTCCATGGTCAGATCATGGCCACCTCCCTGGGGAAAGCAGCAATGGGTCCTGAGGACAGGGGTGTGCTAATGGCCGGCCAGCAGTCACTAGAGGCAGGCTGGGCCCAGGGAGCCCATGTTCCTGCAGATACTTCAGACAGGCTGCCAGCAAAGAAACCAAAGGAAAACCCAAGGGACCAGGGGCATTTGGCTGCACTGTGGGCAATGCTCAAGGCATCCAGCTAGGTTGTGGAGCCATCAGGATGGCTGTGGGGTTTCTGTGTGGCAGGCACTATGCCAAGCCCTGCAGGCATCCCATCCTCCTCTGGGGCAGACACACAGATCCAGCTGCTTCCCCACACTCCCCAGTCTCCCGGCAGTGAGGTGGGGACACACAGCCGGTTCTGGCCAATGGGCCATGGGGTAGACGTCACAGGGTCACTTCTGAGATGAAGCACAGAAAAGCAGTGCTCAGCCCACTGACTCTTTTCCCCGAGGGCACACACGTGTGACCGCTTGGAGCGGGTTTCCCTGGCCTGCGCTAGGCAAGCATTCCCAGTGGGAAATAAGCTTCCATATTGGGGTCAACCTGTGACAGCAATCACGGAATGGATACATTCTCTTTCCTGTTTCTTTTTAAACAGACCAACAGAGTGAGGCTCAGAAAGGGTCATCAATTCGTCTGAGGTCACACAGCTGGTAAATGGCAGGAATGGACTTCTGTACAGGTGCTATGCGCTTCCACAGCCTGGGCTACTGCTTTTGGAACTTCCACGAGCGAGTGCAAGTTCCCTGTCCTGGGTCCCAGGCCAGCCGCCCACAGCACCATGACGCAAACCCCTCATTGTTCACCACCTAATTCCAGGCTTCTGCTTCTGGTTCTCTGTGGGCCACCCCTGCCTGGCTGCCCAGTCTTCCTGTGTACCCCAAGGCATAGGCCCCTCTCAGCACAGAGCTTCTCAGGATCCTCCCAGCCCCATTCCCTCCATGGATTTTGGCCTCCACTCTGGGATCCGTGTTTCTCTTCATGGATTCTTGGGCATTAATATTCCCCTGAAACCCAAGACTTTCTTCTGGGGTTCCTATTCTTAGAATAGTCTCTAAAAGGGGAAGTAGCTGCTCTCCAGGGGGTATAAAATGACCCACTGGGGTGTAAGAAAATATCAGAACTTGTTTTTATACAGTTTATCTTTACCTTTTAAAAGTTCTACGTTTTTGTATATGTTGAACTATACACACTCTAATTATACAAACACACTGTTGGCTCCTCAGGACAGGGCCCATGGGTTATACTTGACTCAAGAGGCCAAACCTAGCTCCTGGTACACAGCAGGTGCTCAATACATATTTAGCTATCTCAGACAGAGAGGGATGACTTAGCAGAGATGGAGGCACGTGACTGCGCACGCGCACATTGTGGAGCTGGATTGCCTACAAGGCTGAGTCCTGGAGGAGAGGGTCCCAGGGAGAGAGGCCAACAGGAGCTGAGGAGGGATAGGGAAGTATGTGCTCAAACGTTCTTACAGAGTGTCGATGTCACCTGTAATGGTTTTGAGATTACCAATTTTTGCAGCCTTGCTCAGCCTCAGAACGCAGCAGGGGAGGGGAGCAGACATGTTTATTTCTGCTTTATAACTGAGGACCTGGAAGCCCAAAAGCACCTGGCATCTCTCCCAGGGCTACACAGCTCGGGACAGGACAGTGGATCTGGATGGCTCATGTGTTCTGGGAACTCACCTCGTCCTTGTCCACCACCTGGATGAAGAGGGGGAGGGCGAAGCCGACCTGCGCCAGCTCAGTGATGGCCACGCTGTACTCGGAGCTGTTGAACTCTGGGGCATTGTCATTGATGTCAATGACCAGGATATTGAATGTCGTGGTGACGGTGGCATCAGACGGGGTGCGGTCATCGTAAAGCTCTGTGCCCTGCAGACAGATGACAGTCACCCCAAGGATGAAGGTAGCCACAATCACAGTGCTAGACACTGGGTGGTAATGAGAGTTAGCCTATGTGGTCCTCCTGCGGTCCCTGGAGGAAGATTCTGTCTTTAGCGTCTGCGTGCTACTAACAAGGAAACCGAGGCTCAGACAGGTTAAGTAACTTTTACAAGGATATAAAGGCTGGGTAGATTTCAAACTCGGATTCTAGAATGATACAACATGAGATGGGTGAGGAGGATGAGACAACTTGGGGGTTCATGGAGTGGCAAAGGGAAAGTATTCAAGTTGGCAGATGATGAAACTGAGCCAGGAATTGTGGGGCTAGTGGCTGATCAAGACTTCACTGAGCATCCACTGTGGGTTGAGCACTGCTGGTCAACATGAGAGTCCAGGCTGGACTCAGGAACAGATGGAGCACAGGGTCCTACAGTGAGTTGGTGGCAGTGCTGGGGCCCCATGCTTATCTATTCCTGAGTCCAGCCTGGACCCCAACATTGACCAGCAGTACTCAGACCAGAGCAGAGGCTCTGGGAAGTCTTGGTTGGTCACTAGCCAGTCCAGTGCTCCAATGCCCTTGGCACTGACCACCTGACTTTGGTAGGAGGGTACCAGGCAGAAGGGGAGGCTGAGAGGGGTTGGGGCTGTGCAGCTAGTAGCGGACACGCCACATTGGTGCATCCTCCGTGGCTGATTCATACCTATCAGTGCCACAAGCCTCTCAAGGTGAAGAAGAGCAATGAAGGCCTGGCAGGGCTGACTGAATGGCATCTTTCCCAGATCTCTCAGCCACTCCCTCCTATGAATGGTTGGCTGAGGCTGGTGAGTCCCCTGTAGGCCAGGAAGGATGCATGCCCCTGACCAGCTTCCAAGGGAATGGCTCAGCAAGCCACTGGTTTTAATTAAAACCTGCCATGAGTGGCAGGCAGCTGCAGGGGCTGGGGACCCCACACCTCCTGGGGTGAGGACTCTAGCAGCTTCTGCCTCCTCTCTGTTATGCTGCTGTTTCCTACTCTAGGGAAGCATGAGACTTAGAAATGGGACAAAACCCAGACATGGGTAAACTTGAGAATTCATGGTGTCCGTACCTGAGAATCTGGAACCATGGACAAAGGTCAGGAACACAGGATGAACACCTCATCTCTAAGCTGGGGACAAGGGGTCCAGTCTGGGCAGGTGTTGGCAGCAGATGTGTGGTACCCTGATAACTGTTGGTCCCCTCCTGAGTGTCCTGAGCACGAGCCCCAATCAGTGCAGGGAGAGGGCAGGAGTGTGGAGCCTCTATCTGTGGGGGAACCCCCGGGTCCTCGAGCCTGCACAGCACACAGGCAGCCCCTTGTCCTGGGGCAATGTCATAAGCTGGCCTTACCTTCACAGTCAGGATGAAGCCATGGCTGTACAGGGGATTCTCCCGGTCCAGCAGACCATTCAAGGTCAGTGCTCCACTGATGTAGTCCAGGGCAAAGATGCTGTTGGTGTTCCCTACAACAAAGAGAAGTGTTTGGGTATGAGCAGGTGGGCATGGGGCTGGGCAGGGCTTCTCTCCAGGCAGTAAGAACTAATCAGTTAATCAAAGGGTTCTGGTTCAATGGAAATGGAAGGAGCACTGGATGCAAGAGTCCACTGAGAGGCAGCAATAGCACCGGATTATAGTGAGAACACCGTGGACTTCCCGGTCTTCTTCCTGTCCACCTGACTAATGACGAAAGAGTCAGTTTGGTACTGGTGTGTCTTTAATGCCTCTCTAACACTGGCTTGTTTTCCTTTTTAATAAAGAGGGTTGGCTTCAGGCTTAGAGCCTCCCAAAGTGAGCAGTGTCCAGCTAGAATTCAGTGACACTGGTTTTCACTTTGTGCTTATTTTAATTGTTCTATCCAATCCCTCCCATCCCATGCCATCTATCCCGTCCAGCTGATACTGTCCCATCCAATCCTATCCCATTCCATTCATCCCATTTGATTCCATCTGATTCTATCCCAGTCCACGCCATCCCATTCATCCCACCCCATACATCCCATCCATCCTACCCATCACCCCACCTCACCTGTCCCAACCCGCCCATCCCATCTCTCCCATCAAATTCATCTCACTCCATTCCACCCATCCCATCTCACCCCAATTTCTTATTTATGGCAATGACATAATGGCTTTTAAGTGATGACTGCATTAAAACACAACTGAATTTTAAAAATAAGTATTCTAAATACTTACTGAAATTAAAAAAAAACCATATTTCAAGTAGTGGTAAAATTGCACACAAATGACTTTCTCTGCGGCTCCTCCCTGTCCCCTGCCCATGGTGTTTCCTGCTTCCCCTCATGGGCACTTGGTGCCCTCTCACTGGCTTCCTCAGTCTCCCCAAGGCATCATGTGTATTCTTGCCTCCTGCTCCTCTGGTGTCACCTTCCTCCTTTGTCCTCACCTCCTGTGCCCCTAGCCAGTGCCAGCCTCTCCTCTCCTGCTCCATGAGAGCCATCCTGGTTCCTTAGCTGTCCCACTCTCCACACAGGCACCAGCTGCTGCCCTGGGAGCGACTGCTCCCCACTTGCTTCCTGGGTGTCAATCTTACCTTCCTGCCTGGTCGAAAAGCCCCTGATGATGGGGATTTTTCACAACTGTCCCTCCAGGCACCTGCTGATGTTGGCACACGGTGACATGTGTGTTGCTGAAGGTAGGTTGTCCCCTGGCCACCTGGGCCAGCCCTGTCTGGTGTGCCCCTTTCCACCAGGTGGGGCCTCACCTGGGAGCAGCCCAAAGCCACGCTCCTCACTGCTTCATGGACCAGCTTGCTGGCTCATGCACAGTCTCCTTCTTTCCTTCTTACTCACTCAGAGTCAGCCGACCCCAGGAAGGCCACCCTGTCACTAGGCCCAGATGTGGCATTGCAGTCACAGACATCGGTGCACCAGGAACTGGACACTGAGGCATGTGCAGCCTAGGAAAGAGCCTGGCGTCTAGAAAGACCATCAGGGAGAAGCCATTCACAGATGGAAGGTTATGGACTGGAAGAGGAGCACTGATGCCTCCCCTGACTGATGAGCTCCTCATATTACCTTCTAGGCCTTGGTTTCCATGTCTGCAAAGCATGGGGTAACCATGGCCTCTATGTCTCATGCTTGCAAGGGTGAAAGGAGGTGGAAGAGTGTGTACACTGGCTGGGGACACTTCTGGCACCAATAAATACTTGGCAAGGGCTGCTGTTGTCAGAGCTGGGCCCTGGGGGTCAGGCAGGACCGTAGAGGGGGACGGAGAGACTCTGGTTCTGTGGGAGGGAATTAATGCTTGAGCCTTCAGCATATACGTGGCACCCAGGACCACCACGAAAGCTACTGCAGCTCCCTGCTCCTCCCATTCCTGCTTGAAAGGGACCTACTCATCCCTTTCGAAGATGATGCTGTCTTCTAATTTAGACTTCAGGACAGAGGCTACTCCTGGCCAGCCTGTGCTGAGTCACCTACCTGTGCCATCAGTCAGGCAACTGGCTTCTATCCAGGTGGAAAACTAGAGTCCCCACTGCAGGGGACAGCTGGGACAGGGGACAGGGAGGGGTCCAGGGGAGCCCACTGGGGGTTCACATCACTCAGACTATGGGCTTTGGGGTCTCTGACCTGGGGCCAGGTAAAAGAGGAGATGCCACTTCTGGCTTCTCCACCTAAGGTCCCAACGTCACCTACTGCTGAGCTGGGCTTGGCTATTTACGTGATAGAGAGGGCAGGGTGCAAGGAGACCTGTAAATGCATGCAGAGAAGGAGTTGATTTAGGAATCTTGCTAGGGGGACCTAGGGGATGTGTCCTTTCATCTGTTCATTCACTCATTCACTCATTCATTTCTGCTGAGTGCTGGCGGGAGCAGCGTTAACCAGTCCTCACAGCCAGGCTGCTGGTGCTGAGATGGCACAAAGCCAGGGCAGTGCAGGGACCCCTAAGGGACCAGACTCTGAGCCCCTGAGCTGAGCCTCCTGCTTCCCAACCTCCACAGACACACACAGCGCCGCCCTCCTCCCCAGGCCCCACATCCAGCATCCCATCACTCTAGATTCTCATATAAATTTATTCTTTCCAATAAAGGAGCCTACGAAATGTTTAACTAAATGTGGTTCGATTTTTACCTTTGTGAGATTTTTCCCTATAAATCATTCACAAACCAGAAGCCCCTTGTTGAACGACGTGCTTTCGTTTTTGGTTGGGGAAGTTGGGTTGTCAACCCTGGCACACTCAGTTGTGCCTCCCTGCTGAGCACCTACACCCTGCTCATGGTCCCATGGCCCAGCCCCAACCCAGAATCTGTCTCCAGCACTTAACACACCCCACTCCCACTTGGGCACCTTCTGACTTGTGGCCAGATACCCCCCAAGTGGTACATTCAAACAAAGAACACGTGTGCACACACACTTGCTTTCACACTTCCACTGGTGTCCACCTTCCAGCCTCCAGACGAGCACAAATGACAAACTCCCAGGACCAACAACCAGAACAGCCTACACTCGGGGAGCCGACAAGGCCACCGGAGTGAGGCACTGGCTGAGATGCTGCTCTTGTCACCATGGCAACATCAACACTCACTGGGATGCTGCTGGCTCCCACAAGGGCAGGAGATGAGCCCGATGCCCTAAGATGGGAAGGTCAAGGGTATATGTCACTCCAGGATCCCTTGATTAGTTCACCCACTTGCTCCTTCAAGTTCATGTCAAGCACCCATTATACACCAAGTACTGGAGAAGAGCAGAGGAAAGCAGGCTATGCTATGCCTTGTGCCTCATGGCAGAGACTGATGTCCACGACATCACCACACTATTGTGCATAGAAGTACTTGCTAACTACGGGCCCGAAGTAAAAGCCACAGAGCACAGAGGTGGTTAAGATTATGCCCTCGGGAAGCAGAATGCTGGGGTTAGACATGTGACCTTACCCAAGTTATTTTCCAGATGCAAGCCTCAGTTTTATAGTGTGTAAAATGGGGGCAATACTATTAGTACCTGCCCAGAGTGTAGCTTGAAAGGTGAAAGGGGTAAGACTGTGCCTGGTACACTGGAGGCTCTGAACAGATCCTGCTGTCTGTACTGGGCTAAGAAGATGCCACCGTGGTGCCCCTTGCCCCCATGGAGCTTGTGCCTCAGCTGTTCGCCCAGCGGGGACACCGAGCCCAGCCCACACAGTGCCCACCCTACTGGCAGCACAGCTCCACATTCAGGGTCAGGTTTACAACGTGGCTGCCCAGAGGCTGAGGCAGGGACGAGCCCACAGGGCGTCACACCCAGGCTCTGCCCTCTGCTCCCTCCATCACTCACCCCTGCTCATCCCCTTTAGTCCCTGCCCCCCTGCCTGGGGGCTGTAGGCCTGGCAGCCACACACAAGCTTCCCTGCTGTCCTGGAAACTGATAGCCCCCATGAGTCTTCTGGTCTGCAGATGTTCTGGGTCCCAGTCCCATGAGGGGCTGGGGGAGGCTCGGCAGGGCGCCTTTCAGCTGTTCCATCCTCACCGCTGAGCAGAGGGGCGGCTGTCTACCCTGGGTTGACAGCTGCTGTCATGAGTGTATGTGGGGGGATCTGGCTGCGGAAGGGCTCCTGGAGAGGAGGAGGGTGTGTCGCACCTTCAGCGGCCTTCGGATTTTGGTAACTGGTGATTCACAGTGTCACAAAAGAAACGCAGGTCACTACTGACTCTGTGTTCCCCTGAGGCAGCTACCCTTCCCCCAGGAGCTCTGAGCTCTCTCCAGATTTGCAAGAGAGGGATCTAGAGGATGATACTCGTGTGCACAAGGAGGAAAGGCCACCAAGGCTGAGGGGTGGGTGATAGCTTCATTTCCCTATTTCTAAAAGTAGTGGCTGCTACTCATCAAATACCATGTACTAGGCACCTAGCTTAACTGTGCACAATGATTACGTATCCTTCACGATCACCTGTATTCTGTTTTTTTCATGAGGAAGCAGGCCCAGAGGTGTTAAATAGCCTGCCCAAGATCTCATGATCTGTGGGTGGCCAGGCTGGACTGAAATTTGTGCCCGTCTTGCTCTCCTCACAGGCATTCACCCTACACACGTTTGTACCCAGGGGCAAAGGAGAAGAGATCAAGCTTCACAGAGCGTGGTGCTAAGCAAGTTGCTTTAGGGATCCTTGTGGGCAAAAGATCTGTGTGGACATTTCTCAGGAGGAGACATGCGAATGGCCAACAGGAAATGAGAAATGTGCAGCATGGCTAATCGCCAGGGTACCGTACATCAAAACCAAGAGACATCACTTCACTCCAGTTGGAGTGGCTGCTATCAAAATGACAGAGAATAGACACCAAGTGCGGGTGAGGATGTGGACACGGGAGAACACTGAGACGATGCTGGTGGGAAGGTAAACTGGTACAGTCATGACGGCGAACAGTATCAGCGTTCCTCAAAAACAAAAGTGAGAACTGCAAGCCGATGCAGTAGTCCTAGTGCTGCATACACATCCAAAGAAAAGGGAAGGAAAGGAAGTCACTAAGTCAGCTGCACTCCCAAACTGATTGCAGCACTATTCACAGCAGCCCGGAAACAGAAGCAGCCAGTGTCCATCAATGACTGAACGAATAAAGGAAATGTAGTACATACTCTTAATAGAACACTATTCAGCCATAAAAAAGGATAAAATCCTGTCATATGTGACCAAATTGATGAACCTGGAAGACATTACATGAAGTGAAAGAAACCAGGCACAGAGAGCCCCACACGGCACGACTGCACTCACACCGTGGAATCTAAAAGCTGAGCTCACAGTTGGGAGCAGAGCAGTGATTACCAGGGATGGGAGAGGGCCCTGGGGAGAAGTGCTCGGGAGAGGTCTGCCAATTACTCCAAAGTCAGAGTTAGAAGACTAAGTCATGGAGTCCTACTCCATAGTAGGGTGACAGTAGTTAACAAAAATGTCTATTTCCAAACAGCTAGGAGAGTGGATTTTGGATGTCCTTACCATAAAGAAATGATAAATATTTGCAGTAATGGACAGGCTAATTATCCTGACTTGATGGCCACACAAGGTATGCATGATGCAAAATATCACATCAAACCTTATAGATAGCCAAGCATGGTAGTACATGCCTGTAGTCCCAGCACTTAGGAGGCTGAGGCAGGAGAACTGCTATGAGTTCAAGGTCAGCCTGGGCTACACAAGTGAGTTCCAGGCCAGCCTATAGTATATAGTGAGACCCTGTCTCAACAAACAAACAAACAAAAAACCAACCTCATACATATGTATGACCATTATGCATCAATTAAAAATAAAGCCAAACTTTGAAAAAAGAGAATCCTACATAAAAAGCACTGTACATTTTAGAAAGTTCTGTGTAACCTCCTACATAGCAGAGGAACGCCCACCTGATGGTGTTCCCCAGGGACCTTGGAGAAGTGGCCGCTGCACACAGCAGGTGCAGAGGAAATGAGGCCCAGGCATGGCTGGCCTTTGTGGCAGCACCATGGTGCCACCAGGGACACGTAGGGATATTTAGAAGGCGGCCAAGGAAATAGAGGCAATGTCCACAAAAGTGGGTGGGAAACCACCCTAATTGGAGGTAGGAGGGTGTCCTGAGAGAGGCCAGCAGAGGCCCGGAGAGGCTCAGAAGAGGAGGGTCCAGTCATGGCTGCTGCTTGGATCTCCCGATGTCCCCAGAACCAAATGGTAAGGTACTGACCGAAGTGCGGCCAGAGCAGGTGCAGCTGCCCAGCGTGGTACAGAAATCCAGGCGAGATGGGGAGCAGCCGCTAGAGGGCGCAGCAGAGTCAGGCAGGGCTTTCCTGGTTCCCAGGTGGTAGGAGGTGGAGGGAAAGAAGGATGGAAGGAGACAGGGGCTGCTGGGGTGGACAGTCAGACTTTGGGGTGGAGGCTGTGCCGGGTGGGGGAAGCCAGGCTCTCTTCTCCTGCTCCTGGCAGCCTGATGGGCTGACCCTTCCAGCCCCTCTCCTCCTGCCTGCTGCCAGATCTCATCACTCCCACATCTTGTCCCCTTGTTATCTTGCCTGCAGCATTTTGACCTGTGCTGCCGGGTCTGGGCAAAAAACAGTTTAGTGAGTGGCTGATGGTGCGTGTGGGAACACAGGCTGATGACTCTGAATTGCTTTGTCTGCTCCACTGGGCTAACAGCCCAGTGTCCTGCCTTTGCCCTGGCTGCGCTCAGAGTTAAAGGAAAATCCATGGCTCCTGCTGGGCTGAGTCCTGCTGGCTACTAGGATCCAACGTGGGTCATCTCTTGACCAAGGCACTGACCTCTCTTGCTCCACTGAGCCCCAGAGAGCCAGGCTGGCATGTGCAGTCCTCTCAAGGTGGCTGGGGACTTCCTGGCTCTCAGGGCACAGGGCATGGCCTAGAGGATAAGGGCTGGGGTCTCTGCCTCTGTCTCCCCCAGTTCCCCAGAACAATGCTCATTCTACATTTTGCCGGCTGGCTTGAAGTTGGCTTTCTCCCTGGCAGTAGTCAGAAAGCACCAACCGCATACAGCATGGAGTATGGGGCATCCCTGGGGCTGAGGGGGAGAAACAAGGTCCAGCTTATGAGGAATTCAGAAGCTTGTGGGCTGAAGCCCGCACTCCTTCAAAGGCCCATCCCCAGGCCAGCATCAGGATCCTCCCCAGGGAAGGGCCTGGAACTGGGACCAGGACTCCCCTCCCTCCTACATCTCCTCTTTAGTCAGGGTCTGTTCCCGGGGTCTGTTTCAGTGTCACCCACATGGAGACCACCCACCGAGCATCAATCTGCAGGATGAGAAAGAGACCAAGGTGCTAACAGCAGCTTTGGCACTTCCCAGCTGTGAGGCCTCCTGCTGGCCGTGAACGCCTCTGGGGCAGCTTGTCACCTGCTGAGTGGGATCACAGCCCCTGCTTCACGAGGGCTGAGTGTAATCATGTAGGTATAGCACCCACTGTGGAGCCTGGCACACAGAATCTGGAGAGGGACCAGGCCACTCTTGTGGTGGCCCATCTTGGGCTGTGATGCGACTGGCCACCGTGTAGGAATTCTCATCGGGTGCTGGCATTGTGTAAGACCGTGCATGCCCCTCCCCAATCTCCACAACTTCCTGAGACAGGCAGTGCTGCCCCCATTCTACAGAGGAGGAAACAGATGCAGTGAGGTGAAAAATCACCGGCACTAGGTCCTCCAGATCAGGCAGGGTAGAACAAGGAGTTAAACTCTGCTCCCAGGAAGCCAAAGAGCTCAAGATGTACCCAGAGGCCTCAGCATTCCAAGCCGCTGTCCCCTGCCAGGTGTAGCCCGTTAAGAGTTACATGCGCGCAGCCCACCAGGTGGAAGAGGGGCTGGCCTGCAGGCCCATCGCTGTCCAATGAAGTCGTATCATTCCAGCTGGTGTTGAATTTTATCACTGTATCATGAAAATTGGGATTCAGTTTGAGATGTGGGCTTTGGGCAAGAGAGCTTATGAATTAAAAATTGTTGCTTAGTTGCCTGCTGACAAACGAGCTCGAGTCCTGGGTGGCACCTGGGCCAGGCTGCATTCAACAGCCCCGTGACCAGCATATGGTAACCAGTGGTGTGGGTTACCCAGGCTTTCAGCCTGGGAGGGGACAGGAGAGAGCTAGGGGGTGGGAGTGTTAGGCCTGCCTCTCCCCAAAGCGCTCCCTGAAGCCACCTGGTCAGGCTGTCTGCACATCTTTGCTGGGTACCTGTCTGTTCCAGTCTCAGCTCAAATGTCACTGAGCAGGAGCCCTCCTATTCACCCCACCGCCCACCCTCCCCTTGGCGCTCCTTGTACCATTATCCTCGTCTAATTCCTTCAAAGCCTTTCCACTTTGGGACTCTCTTCTTTCATCTGTTTCATCTTATTCTCAGTATCCCTCACTGAAATGAATCCCTGGGAGGCAGGTACTGCATAAGTGTTCAGCTGACACACAGTAGGTGATCAATAAATGCTTTTCGAATGAATGAATGAGTAGAGGCTGGGATGGCTGAGCTTATTGTAAAAGACTACAGAGCAACCCAGGCATGATGGTGTATGAGGCTGGAGGATTGGCATGAGTTCAAGGCCAGCCTGGGTTACATAGTGAGTTCAAGGCCAGACTAAACAATATAGTGAAGCGAGACCCTGTCACACACACATAAAAAAGGTTATAGACCAATCCTGAGGCAACTCACAGTGTCACACATCATAAAAGACACCAGCACTGTGGCTGGTCCTCAGAGGAAGGATCAGCCAATTAGCAACCCCAGCTGGGCTGTCAGCCCTCTGGACACAACCATGGTGATCTACACATTTGGGAAGAGCCTCTCTGTGAAATCCAGTTACCGGGTCTGGTGGTGGACAGCCAGGTTCAGGGCCTCTCAGGTAGATGTGACAACAGTCTGCTTGTCTTACAAGCACTTCACACAAGGATGGCCCTGCACCAAGCTCACTTAAAACCAACAAAAGATTACCTCCCCTAATCAGACTACAAGCCTGACTCTGATTCATTTACTAATAATAGGATCCAATTTATGAAACATGAACCTGAGTAGCCAAGGGTAGACAAGCCTATTATGTTAGGATTGCTAGGAGTCCAACCACAGCAGAGCTCCCTGTCCCCTCAGAGGTCCACCAAGGACACTTTCATGGGGTCCAACGAGATGTCACAAGCAGCTATGCCTCGAATCAGAATCTCCCCATTTCCTGACAAACCTTTCCTGTATGATTAAGGAAATTCCTCTAAAGGGAATAATTTTGGGTGTGTCTCCAATGCAACCACCAGGACATTCATCACAGGACTGTTTTATAAGGAAAACTAGGGATAACCTAAGTGTTCAACAGTAGTGGATTGGCTAAACGATTTATGATATCAAATTCAGGCAACCACTAAATTTATAGAAGGGAAGTTTGTAACTTGAAAAGATAGATAATGTAAAACATATCAAGAGGAGTTGTGAAATAGTATAGTTCTGAAAGATATGTTTTGGGGATTAAAAATAAATACATAAAGAACATAATTACATAAACAATTAACATTGTTAACAATGTATTTCTGTGGGTGGTGCCAGGGTAGGGCTTCTCCACCTTGCCATACTGATGCCCTGGGACAATGATTTCAGAGGGGACTGTCCCAGGCACTGGGGAATGGCCAGCAGTAGCGCTGGCCACTGCCTGCTAGACTCAGCACCTGTCCCCGACACGTGGCAAATGACAAGTCTCCGGACGTTGCCAAATGGCCTTGAGGTGGGGCAAAATCATCCCTAGTTGAGAATCATTGCTCCAGAATCTTTTCAACTTTTTCCTTTTGACTTACTTGAATTACATTGGTTAAAACAAAAGTTGCCAAGCATAGTGGTGTGAACCTGTAATCCCAGCTACTCAGGAGGCTGTGGGAGTAGCATCTCCAATTTGTGGCCAGCCTGGGCAACTTAGTGAAGACCTTATCTCAAAATAGAAAATAAAAAGGGCTGGAGTGTAGCTTGCCTAGCATGAGTGAGGACTTGGGTTTGATCCTTTGCATTGCAAAAGGAGAAAACAAGCAAACAAAAAATCTCAAAGTCAATGTAATAATCCTTGAAAAAGTTCTGTCACTAAGTAGTTACAAGGCTCACACAAGACTGTGAATACAGTCAAGGCCACTGAATTGTATCTGTATTTACCACAAAATAAAGAGTCTCCAGTGTTTGCCAATGTGTGTCTTGGTCCTAAGTTGGTGTTAGATGCAGGCCACGTCCTAAATTGACTCATCTGAGTGAGGAATTTTTTCCCCACCTGGGTAACACCATCATTCCCAAGTCACAGCATTTAAGCCCCCAGGTGCAGGGACCTTTCTGTCCTGGTCACTGCTCTGGCAGGCAGGATGAAGGGCAGCAGAGGGCCAGGCCTGGAAAGATGAGAGTTTTGTCTCTGGCAGCATCCAGGCCCGAGGAGGAAATGGGCCTGGGCCTCTGAGAGCGGTTCAGTGGACACAGCTGCCAGGACACCAGGAGAAGGAAGCGGGGACCATCACTTCCCAGGCTGGGGCCAGCAGGGGAGGGGAGTCCTCAGGTGGTATCAGGAGAGGCCAGAACCAGGACCCTTGAATGCCAAGTGAGCAGTGTGGCTGTGAGGAGTCTAGAAGAGGAAGAGTGGTGACATGAGGGCCTGGGGGTGACCAGGCATGAACTGTGATGCACTAACGAGGGCCAGTACCCACTGCAGGCCCTTGTGGGCGGGGCAACATTCTAAGCACTTTACGTGGGTCAGTCAGTGACTCTTCCTGGCTGCTCCGCGTGGAGGGTGTGATCTTCATCGTCACTCCTGTTATTATTGTTACTCCCATTTTACAGGTGGGAACAGTGAGGCACAGAGAGATTGAGTGACCTGCCTGAAGTCACACTGCTAGCAAGCGGCAGAGCCAGACCCAAGGTAAGGCTGTCTGCCTCCAGAATCTGCAGCTTTCTCCCTACACTGGCCTCATCTGTGAGATGGGACAGATGCGTGCTTTTGCCCCAACTGAGTGTTTTGCAAAACTTGTCTCAAAGTGCCCTGGGAGGCCAACAGTGCTGCCCCACCTATCAGGTGGGGAAACTGAGGCTCAGTCAGGTAAAATGACAGGTCTTGTCAATGCTGGGCTTAGAACCCCAATAACCCTCCAGACTGGCAGAGAACAGATAGGAGAGGAGGTGAGGAGGAGGAAAGGGGTTGCAGCTGCCCCAGCCCCCCTGCCTGCTTCCTTCCCTCCAGGGCTAGGGCGGGTGGGCCCAGAGCACCCAGCCCACTCTCTAGGAAGGTGGGAGCCCAGGTCCCCAGACTGGTTGCTGTGCGATGCCGGGCCAGCATGGCTACATAACTCTCCCGCAGCTTGGCACTTAGGACAGGTCAGGGCTCAGGGAGATTTACGGCTCCGATAAAGCCATCTCGGTCCTCGCATAAGCAGTACTTGATATTTGATGATCTAAAAGGCCTTGTCCCCGAGGGAGAGGGCAAGGGGAAAGAGTGGGGGGGGATACTTAAGAAAACAAAGAGGACAGTGATCAGGTGCCCAAGGAGAAGGAGGCAGTGAGGGGGACGTGCTATCAGCCTGGCGGTACGTCCTCCTCCTTGGTGCCTGGGTGCTGATCTCACAATGGGGCACAGGAAAGACGGGCCCAGGGGACAGGGCTCTGCGGGGTGTGGGGGCCACAGAGACCACCCACCTTACCTCTGGGCCATGAGTAGGAGGCTTGGGTGGAGGTGGGGTGTGTGCTACCCCAAGGAGCCCACCGTGCAATGCAGAAGACTGTCACCAACGGGGGAAGGACAAGGCGAGTGTGTGAAGAAGCTGCCTGTGGGACCCACAAAGGCCTGGGCACGGAGCATGGAGACTGGGTTCGTGCTGTTAGGCTGTGGGGCTTTCTGAGCCTCTGTTTGCTTTCTAGGGATGAGACCATCAGCCCAGCTCACAGAGCTGTGTGCAGGCACAACCTGAACGCTGTACACACTGTAAAGTGCCGAGCCCACATCAGGGATGTAGCAAGGATGGTGCAGCAGGTGCCTGGGGGGAAGAATGACACAGTGCCTGAAACTGGATGTTACCCAGGATAGGACGTGTCAAGCTGGGTGGGGTGGAGTGGGAGCCAGTTACAGCTGCACACTGAAACGAGTGGGGCCAGGAGTCTTAGCACCTCCAAGCCCTCCCTTCTGGTCCTACTGCCCAGGATCCAGCCTCTTCCTCGAGGGCCATTTGTTCAATCTACTTTGCCAAGGTCAAGAGCTCATACAAGAAACTCTGGCATCGGACAACGAATTCCAAGCCAAGCACCACTACTTCTAGCCTTGTGTGATTTTATCATTGTAACAGAACTTGCCCCCGGGTTGCTGGGAGGACAGAGCCAGACAGATCTTGCCTTGCTGAGCCCTCCTATCTTCCTGGCCACCTTTTCTCTATGCCAGTGCCAGTGCCAGCATTGACCCCCGGGCCCATGTTACCCTTCCCGCCCCAACTGCTGTGAGTTCCAGCACAAGTGACTTTCAAGACTGCGGAAGGAGAGTTCATCACACACACCTTGAGCCGGGTAATTTATGAATCAAATTGTGCTCCGTCAGGGCTCCACAGCCCAGAAATAAATGTGGTCAGATGAGGTTCAGGGAGCCAGCCTCAGACACAGTAATCTTCATAGAAGCCGGCCAGCGACTGGCAGGGCCGGCCTGGCAATTGACCTTGAGGGGTCCCCAGGGCTGCAGAGCCCCCTCAGCCTGGCCCTTGCTCTGAGGCTGAAAGGAAGGACAGAGGTCTGCCTGGGGCTCAGAGCGGGGCTGGAGACCCTGAGCAGGTCACTTGACATCTCTGGGCCTCAGGGTCCTCGCCAGGTTAAGAACGTGGGGCTTTCCTATGGCAGTGGTTATCCAGATGTGTGTTTCAATGGCAGATTCTTTATCAGACAAAATCACCCAGAACCCCAGTATATAAAAACCCAGTATGTGGTGAAGGAAGATGGGGGTGCAGGAGACCAGCACCCTTGCTGTCCCCCACCCACAGGGCTGGAGCATCGGGGAACCTGGAGGCCCCCAGGAATCCTTCAGTTTAACAACTCATAGTCAAGTATGAGTGCTCTCATACTTGAACACACAGGTTTGGACTTCATGCTGTCCAGGAACCCTAGGACAGGAGCCCTGACCAGGTGGGGGAGGTTCCTGAGGTTCAGAATGTCTTCATCAGGAACTGATCTTTTGGAAAGGGCCAATGCTGTGGTAGCCAGGACCAGAGTTCAGATCTCAGCATCACTTCTCAGCAGCTGTGTGACTGTAGGCCGGCAACTGACCTTCGCTGGGATTCAGTTTCCTTGACTGCAAAAGGAAATTCCTGTCTCTAGAGCTGCTCCAGGGATGACAGTTACATCTGCGCAGTTCAGCACAGTGTCCTGCATGGAACAAGTGCTCAGTAAATATTAGCGTTACTAACAGATTCTTCCAGAGAGGGGCTAAATGTGGCTCCCGACACACTACGCTGCTTAAACATGGTGATGTCATTGACTAGTAAACCGAAGAAGTGACAGTGCTTGTCCCAAGTTGCAGCCCCTGTGGGACTGGGACTGGGACTTGAACCCAGAGCCCAGCCACCAAATCTGTGTTCCTTCCCCTACCCTGTCCTGGAGTCACTGCATGGAGAAGGTAGAGATCAAACCAGGCCCAGTTGCCAGACGCTGGAAGGTTTCAGGCATCTGGTCTGTGACTCAGAGTACAGCATCAAAGCAGATGTTTCTGGTCAGGAAAGACTGCAGGGAAAAACCACAGCTTCAGCTAAGAACAAACCCAGCCAGCAAAGTGGAAAACATCAAAGGTCTGTTTTCTACCAAAAATGAGTCAGTCACCACATTCATAAGCAGAGATGGCAAATCTGTCCTCTGGGGCAGGAGCCCTGCTCTGAAAGCAGCCAGGCCAGGGTCTCCCCGGAAAATCTGATGCCAAGTGGTGTAGTGAGGTAGCTCTAAAAAAAGTCCTAGGGTCAAGTTCAACAAATGTTGAGATGTTATCTTCTCTACAGGATTTTGTCAGAGCTTTGAATGTGCTAAGGTTGCCCTCCATCCAGCCCTAGCCTGGGAACCTGTCCAGGCCACAAGTCCCAGGAAGATCCCAGACTTGTGGTTGGTCCCCTGGGAGCTTAGGGGAAAACACACACACACACACACACACACACACACACACACACACAGAGGAAATCTTTTTACTATGGAAAATTTCACACATCCACACATATAGGAACTAGAGCATGATAAAGACCTGGGTATTCACCACCCAGACTCAGCAATCACCAAAATGTGGCAAAGATATTTATCTAGTTACCTCCCTCCTGTACCCCACTTTTGCTTATGATGTCATCCAAGTGAATCCCAGCTCATCTTTAAATACTGTTCCCATCTGTCTGGAAGATTAAAGTGCAGCTAACATGCCATGATCACACCATAAAGAACAGCCATGTTCAACTGCAAACCTGTTTGCTTGTTGGAGACAGGGTCTTGCTATGTAGCCCAGGTTGTCCTCAAACCACAATCCTCCTGCCTCAGCCTCCTAAGTGCTGGAGTTACAGGTGTGCGCTACCACACCCAGCTAGCACCCTGTTACTGAAGCAGGCATCAACCTCCAAGGCACCCCCACACACACACACACACTTCTGCTCTGAAGGCCAGGTCTCTGAGGTCTCTCACCATGCCTGCAATGCTTAATTTCTTAAACAACAAAAAAGAAGAACAGAAAAGGAAAGCAAACGTGGTGAGATGTCAGCGGGCGTGGTGTGGGCAGTGATTATGGGGCTGTGCTGCACCAGTGTGTGTATTTCTCTAAGCCTGTCATCCATCACACCCGCCAGAGGCCTTGGCCCACCACTCTGACAAAGGCCAGGGTTCTGGGCTGGGGTGGCCACTGACACGCTCATCCTCCCAGCTGCAATCTCAGCCCCAGATGTCACATTAGGTCCCCATCCCCTGGCCTGGTGCCACACACCAAGTAGGTGTTTGGAGGATTCTTGACAGATGAGCCAGGCGGCAGGGAGGGCTATCCCAGGATGCTCCTGTCCCCTGGCTCACCCAAAGGGAGTTCTGCTGAGCAAGCAGGGAACAGGATGGAGTGGGGCGGCCGTGCCTCTCTGGATGAGGCTCAGCAGCCGAACTCTTTCCCAAACCTCTGATCACTGTTTTGAAAAAGAGAAGCCCCAGGAGAGGGCACAGGGTCTTTTCCTCTGGACCACCTTCGGGATGCATGGCCTGGGTCTTTCCCAGTTCCAGGGGCTCCCAGGCCTGCCTTGCTCCACCAGCAGGCACGGGGGCCAGGAGGGCAGTTTTGCTGGCAAGCTCCCAGCACAGTGGGACCCCAGGGCATCTCACTCTGAGTTCTGCACAACAGACACCCCTGGAAGAGAGGGAGCAAAGGATCCCTGCTGGAGACGTCTTTTGGGGTGTTCTGCCACCTCAAGACTCTCAGAGTCTACAGAAAAGAGGAAGTCAGCCCCTGGACTGTGGAGGGAGCTCTTGGCACTGCCCCTGGCACCAGGCAGAGCCTTGAAGCCCAGATATTGCCCTCGATCTGGGCCCAAAAAGATGGCCTTTGATCTTCCCCTCTTTCCTGCACACCTCTGCCCAGATGTGCCCACTTGCTCTTCCTGGCACCAAGCCCAAGCCGCATCAGCCAGGGGCAGCTCCAGCCTCTGTATTCCCATCATCAGAGGATGACTTATGACTTTAATTACCCAGGGCTGGTATGAGCCTCAGGGAGGAGCCAGTCCTGCCCGCCATGCATGGTTCTTGCCAACAGGGGCTGCCAAGTCTGCAAGGTGGTGCTGTGCTCACCTGCCTGCTGCCACGGAGCCACCCTCCACACAGTGACCCAGGGCTCTCTCCCCTCTGGGCACCCACGGTCCTGCTTGCTGCTCCTGCAGGGTGGGTGTGTTGAGGGCAAGTGTCATGAGCATCCTAGGCACACAGAGGGCGTGAGGTCGGGCAGGAGCAGCAGCTGAGGCCCATTGGCCTGAGGGCAGCAAGCAAGTCTTGAAAGGAGGACGTGTGCCCAGGGTGGTCAGAGGGTCTGGACAGACAAATGTACAGAGCCCAAGGTCCCCACAGGTCACGGCAGGGACCTCTCGGCTGGCCTCCCTGCCTCTCCTCTTGCCACCTCTCCAGTATATTCTCCACGGGGATCTGTTATAAGCCTGGCACATGTCAAATTCTTCAATTGTGAGACTTTTCCAGTGTAAGGGAATAAAGTCCTACTCTTCGCCCCTTTTGGTCTGCAAGTCTAAATGTTCAGTGCCCATTTTGCCTTCTGGCCTCCTTTCCTACTCCTAATCTCCTCCTTCCCTTCACATTTCAGCCTCATTAGCCTCTTTTTTCTGTTTCCTAAATATACCCCACTTAGTCTTTGCACATGCCATTTCCTCTGCCTGGATCGCTTTCCCTAACAGATCCAGCATGGCTCCAGTGTCAACACATCACAGACGCCTTCCCCAGTCACCCTGCCTAAGTAACCCCCACTCAGCCATTCTGCAGCACACCCCATCTCTTGCACACCCCATCTCTTGTTTTCCTGCAAGCGGTTGTCACTATACGAAATTATCTCATGCATTAATATGTTTATTTATTTTCTGTCATCCTCACTAAACTACAAGTTCTGCTGGGGCAAGAGCTTTGTCTGCTTATTCATGGCCATATCCCCAGCAGCCGACACAGGAAAGGTGGCTGATAAATATTTATGGATAATCAAAATTAGCCCAAATTCCTTGTGTTATGCAGAAGGACAATGATGGCAGAGCCAAAAGGCCAGACGTGGCCACCCTGGCATTCACACCCGTTCCTCCCTTTGTGGGGCTGAGTCATCACCCTGTCCCCGCTGCAGCTTCAGGGCGCTGGGGAAGCTGCATGGGGGGCAGGAATGATGGGGTCAGCTAGACCACAGCACCCAAAAGCGCTAGCTGGGAAACGGCTAACTTCCTTGCTGCCTCGGCCTCTGTTTTCTTGTCTGTGATGTGGACGAGCTGGTTCCCTGTGGCCTGTGACAGCTACATTGGGAGAAAGACACAGATGAGCCGGGGCAGGGAGGAGGCGGTGCTGCTTGCTCCTCTCCAGCCCGGGCCTGGTGATCAATCTACTTTGGCTCGGCCCGAGGACTCCCCTAAATGAAACTCCCCTTGGCGCAGGGCCTACAGCCTACCCAGTCACTCGCTGGCCTGGGGAATGAAAGATGATCGGGCAGAGTTTCGGCACCGAGGCGATCTCCATAAATCTGCCAGAGTGCGCCCAGGATTACTTTGCGGGATTAATTATCTGTCCTTCAAACAAAGACCTGACCTCAGCAACAGAATGTCCCCAACTGGGGAAGAAGGGAGTGCTGTGGGTGGCAGGGAGGTGGGAGCCACCCACAGGAGCCACCCATGGGAGGGCCTGGGGCGGGCTGGATGAGCAGGCATTGTATAACGTCAGGACCTCACTGGTCCCTCCTCTAAGACCTGCCACGGCTTCCTTCTGTGACTCACATGAAGTCTGTCTGGTTTCCAATGCTTTCTGCAATGTGGCTCTTCTTGACTTACCCAACATGTAGGCCATGAAACCACTTTCTGTGCCCACATGGGGCACCCTAATCTCATCTCCTCTCCTATTTACCCTCCTCCTGCTGGGCTTGCCAGGAAGGGGTCTCGAGTACACAGGACCGAGTCAAATTATATAGGAGCCAGGTCAGTGGCTACCACCTTGCCAACAGTATGGCCTTGAGTTTACTGAGCTCTACGAGCCTCAGGTTACCCATCTGTAAAATGGAAACCATGCAGGCAAGGTCTGTACTCTACAGGTATTCCATGAAGCAGGTGGCCCCAGGGAAAGAACGTGAGCTTCAGACTCACCTAGAGATGGGTGTGAATCCTGGCTCTGCCACTTCTTAAGCATCTAGCACATCCCTACATGCTATCCAAGCTTTCTGTGTCTCAGTTTCTTCCTCTGTAAGGTAGGGATACTGATGGTACTTGCTGTAAGATGCAATCTCCACAGATGGCCTTCATGACACCCTCATGTCCCCTGAGGTGCGTCCCTGTGGCTGTTTTCTGTCCTATCTCACAGAGCCCCATAGCCCCTGAAATCCCATAGCCCCTGAGTGGAGCTGGCAGAAGTGCCACCCTCGGTGCCCGCAAAAGTCAGTGCTAATCACGGAGGCCACCCAGAGCCAGGCTTGATGCCAGCCAAGCCCCAACTAGTGGTTCTGAGTCATGCAGGCCATGCAGGAAAGCTGGCTGGGCCAGGGTTTGGCTTCTCTGGAGAACAAGAAGACAAGGTTTTCAGGGAGTCTGATGGTCACCTCTGGCTTGGAGGTGGCTAGGGTGAGACAGAATGGCCCTGGCAGTGTGGAGTAGGTGGACTGGTGCCAACTGTAGTCCATGCTGTGCTAGGGCTGGGCCATCCTGGGCAGGGCACACCCACTGCCCCCCTGCCCTGCTGTATCCCATGGGGTGTGAATTGGATGGTGGGGAGGGCCTCCTGGAGGAGGAGACCATGGAGCTAAGTTTTAAAGGAGGGAAGGGATGTAGAAAGATGGAAAAGAGTGGAAGAGCAGAATGACAAGGGAAATGAGAGGGTGCAGGCTCCTCCCCAGTCTTCCCAAGGTCCCTTCTTTTGGGAATTTGCAACTGAAAACTTTCCCCAGGCAATGTCAATGGATTCGAGAGTGTGATGTCCTGAGTGCTGGCCAGGCACTACACTGGGCACGGCCCCTCTTTGAAGCAGGTGTTCCTACTGCCCTTTACACAAGCCACTTGCTGAGATCTCACAGAAAGTGAAACTCAGAGATGGATTCGAATTTCACCCGTCTGACCCATAGCCCCTTAGGAGCCATTTTGGTAGATCAATGCCAGAGCTGGCCCAAGAATCCCGGCCAGGCCTCCCATCCTGTGGGTGACATAGTCCATCACTCCAGGGAAGGTCAGGTGGAACAGGGCCATGGTCTGGGCTTCTGTCCCTTTGGTCTCGCCCACAGGACAGTCAGGGGCTGAGGCAGGCACTTGACCCTGCTCTGTGGTAACAAGGGAAAGAAACACAAGGGGTTTCCTGGGTGCGGGGTGGGCAGTGTGGGGTTCAGGGTGCAGTAAAAGTGGAGTCTGCTTTCTCAGGTATGTTGGGGCTACCTTCACTCCCATGTACTAGATCCACCTCATCCGACTCCAAATGGAGCCTAAATGGCCTGCATCCAAATGCCAGCTCTGATATTCACAAACTGGATGCCTGGGACAAGTTACTTAACCTTTCTGAGCTCAGTTTTCTCATCTGTAAGTGGGCATCACAATGTACATTCCTCATCAGCATGCTGCGAGGAGCATCGCATCGCATTCTTGCTAGATGCCTCTGGCTTCCTCTTGTCTGGATCTTCCAGAAAGAGCATCATGCTGTCTATTTCTTTTATTCCTCAACATAAGGTTTTAAATACTTAACTCTTTTGTGATAGTACATCTACTAACTTAATAGAAGTGGTGATCTGGTAGGATCTGACCCAACAGCGTGTGGCTTCTTGTGGATACAGGACCTTCTCTGGTGAACGGGGGCAGCAGACCTTCTCTGTAAAAAGCCGCAGGAGAAACTTCAGACTTTGCAGGCCAAGAGGCAAAGTCAAGAGGCTATGTTAGCATCAAAATTTTCACAGAATGTTTTGATGAATTTGAAATATAATAAGAGTATGACTCCTTCCTTTTTTTTTCTTTCTTTTTTCTTTTTTTGGTCTGAAGATTGAACTCAGGGCCTTCACACTGAACTGTACCTTCAGTCCTTTTTAATTTTTTTTCTAATTTTTGAGACAGGGTCTCACTAAGTCACTAAGTAGCCCAGGTTGGGGTAGACCTTGCTCGATCCTTCTGCCTCAGCCTCCCCAGGGTTCTGGAAACATAGGCATGTGCTACCACACCTGGTAATTTTGTACACTATGGGTCTACAATGAGAAGAATGGCACCTGGTGGACAAGGGATAATATTGGTTTCATTGGAGTTCACAGAGCGTGTAACTTCCCTCAACCAACTGCACATAGCTGCATCTTTAAAATACCTTCTTAGCTCATGAGCTGTACAAACAATGGCAGAGGGATGATTCAGCTCAGGGCTTGATGGGGGACATGAAGAAGTTGGTCATCATAGCTGCCATTTGCACTTCTCTGATTTCTGGTCCGTCAGCATCTCTACCTACGTCCACTTGTCATCTGGCTTTCCCATACTATGAATATCCTCTGTTCCTTTGTTTGCTTGTAGTATTATACTAGGGATTGAACCCAGGGCTTCACAAATGCTAGGCAGCCACTCTAGCACTGAGCCCCAGCCCCAGCCCTTTTGTTAAAATTTTAGGTTGAGACAGAGTCTGACTAAGTCACTAAGTAGTCTAGGTTGAGTTTGACCTTGCAAGCCTCTTGCCTCAGTCTCCTAAGTAGCTAGGATTATGGGCATGTGCTACTGCATCCGGCTTTTTTTGACCATTTACCTATTGGATTCCCCAACATTTTCCTGTTGATTTGCAGAAATGTCTTATATACTCTAGCCACGTGGCCCTTGTTGCAAAAATCTCCTCCTGTCACCTGCTGTGGCCTTTGTCTATATATCACTATTGAATCCGAACTCCTTTGATGTTCCTCCATTTTTCTTCTAGGGCACGTGTTCTCTGGGTGCTAAGAAGTCCTTTCCTACTACAAGGTCATGAAGATATACCCCTACATTTCCTTTTACGAGCTTATATTTTACCTTTCAGGTCTTTAATCCATCCAGAGTCCTCTCAGTACATGGCGCATGGTAGGAACCTTGCTTTATTTCCCCCCTGAGAGCGAGCTAGCTCCTCAACACCAGCTCCTAAACAAGTCATTCTTCTTGCACTGATTTGTGGCACCCTTTTGTCAGATATCAAGTGCCCAGGTTTATATCTGGCTCTGGTTCTAGGAGCTCTATTCTGCCTCTCAGGTCTCTCCACTGATCTTTAAAGATGTCCTAGATGTGTGCAGGACCATGCTGCCCTCTCTTCCGCTCTAGCTGCCAGGTGACACTGTCTCAGACTGGCTTGTGCATGCTGCGTGCAATGCTGAGCTGCCCCTCCTCCCCTCTTCTGGGACTTGAAATTGGAAAACTAGAACTCAGAAATGATTGACAGCTCAGACAGCAGTGGAGAGGACATCTCAAGAGCAGCCATGGTGCTTCGTAGGCAGCAGTGACCCAGGTGCGTGGGAAATACTGAGGGGCAGAGACGCTGTGGTCAGCTGAATGATGGCTACCAAGGTCATCTGGGTTCAAATCCTAGGAACTATGGAGTGTTACTTTCTGCCACTAAAGGGACTTTGCAGGTATGATTCGGTTAAGGATCCCTAGTGGGGAGATCATTGTGAATTACCTGGGGAGCTCTAAACAAGTGTCCTCCTAGGAGGGAGGTGTGACCACGGGACAGCAGAAGGCCATGTGTCAGGGAAGAGCAGACTAGAGCATGCAGCCAGCAGCCAAGGACTGCTGACAACCACCAGAAGCTGGAAATGCCAAGAGAGGGACTGTCCCCTGTGCCTCCAGAGGGAAATAGCCTTGCCACACTTGTATTTCAGCCCCAAGAGACTTGTTTCAGGCTTCGGTGAGAGTAAAATAGATTATCCAGTTTTAAACTGCTAAGTTGGTGGCAGTTCGTTAAGGCAGAGACCAGAAATGAGAACAGATACTATAAGCAAGAAAGAGCTGTTCAAGTCTGGTGTCCTCTGTCCTGATCCTTACAGTCCTGACTCCAAGGATGGTCTGCTCCGGATGCCTGCAGGAGCCCTGAGGGACCTGGGATTGCTCCAACCACGGAGGCCCTGGACTCAACGATCCTCACCCCTCCCCTCGGCCCTCTAGCCCCTTCAAGTCATCTTCCCCTGTCCTCTTGTGCAGCTGAGATGGCCCTAAAGCCTTGCCCACCTCAGTCCCTAGTGCCTGGGATGCCCCTCGCCACCCGACCTGTCACTCCTTCTGTCCCACTAGCATCCCCAGAATCCCACTGCAATCCTGGCCACCGAGGCTGGCATTCCCAGGTACAAGCCCTGTGCAGGGCATGGTTCTGAGCACCTCACAGTCCAGAGGTGACTCCTGGACGTCCCAAGAGCTCCACTGTCTTCCCACTCCCCAGATAAGGAAAAATTACGCCAAGATGATGTCAATATCAGGACTTCCCTGTCCCCACTCACTTGGGTGTCCCTCTACCCACTCCTGCCACACTGCCCTGCAACCTGGACTATTATTTATTTAATACTCTTCTCTAACTGGTCTCCAGGTTTTTCCCTTTCTCAACCACTCTAAAGGAGACTTACTTAAGTGTCACAAATGGAGACCCTCTTGACCGGCCATACACAGAAGGTGACTGTAGGATGGGAACAGCGCCCCAGAGGGTGGCCGCATGCTCTGCCTCTAAAGCCCGATCCATTCTCTGTTCCGTGGGGAGCCAAGCTGAGGACTCACAGGTGTCACAGACATGAGCACCCCACTGAACTTTCTCCTGGACCTGACGGAGGGAAACAGAAACTCTGGCAGGGAAATCAAGAAGGGAATAACTTTCTCCCCGCATGGGCCAATGTCGTTTCACCCCACCCCTCATCCCCACTCTTGCACCTCTTGGGAAAATCGTCACAGCTGTGGAATTGGTGTCGGGGTGCATTCACCATTTGCCTGCCTCAGTCCCTGCTCTCGGCCTTCTGGGGTCACTCAGAGGTCTCCCTGGGGGCACCAACCATGCAGGGCACACAAGTGACTTCCCCTACGCCAGTCCCCAGGAAATCCTGATGCTTCCCCATGACACAGTCTGTCACCTCCCTGAGACCACCAAAATGTAGGGGCTGGCTCACAGAGACCTCTCTCAACATTGCCAAGTCACACACAGGCCACTTCAGTCCCTACAGACTCCTAAAGGGGACAGAAGTGCTCTTAAATGGTCTTGACTAAACTGCTCGTGCTGACATTTCAGAATCCCACCTGCGTGGTGGAGAAAGCCAGTCTCTGGCCCACTAGAGTAACCCCTGGTCTCCTGCGCATCGCAGGATGTGCCTTAAATCTGTGTTCATGGGCTCAAGGGTGCTGGCCTGGGTCTATGGAGGGTGGCACCTCGTCCCCCGGCAGCGGGAGGCTGGAAGGGGCAGTGGGCTAGAAGAAAAGAGGCTACCTGATGCCACCCCACGACTCCCACAAGCCAGCCCCCGCCAGGAGGCCTGGGACAGAGCACAGCAGTTGAATGCGAATGCCGAGCCATAAATTCATTCTGTGCCACGACGTTTGTTCACTTCAATCAATGTCTGAAAATATCTGCCCCAAAATCTCTGTTTCCAGGATATTGGTTAAATATTTGAACGGGGAACAGCCAGTTAATTGACTCAGGCACAGCACTTGACAGGGAGGTGGAGAGAGGGGAGTAGTGGACACAAGAGGTCTGGCCCAGCCCAGGGACACGGGCAGCAGGATGGCCTGATGGGGGCAGTAGGTCAGGCGTGTGGTGCAACGAGCACTCGAGGAGAACGGAGCCAGCTGCTGGCTTCAACTCCCAGCTCCACCACCCGCCAGCCATTTGAACTTGGGCAGCAGGCCTCAGCGTCCTCATCTGTACAATGGGGACAGCAATCACAGTGCCACCTCCTAAGGTTGCTGGAAGGATTTAGGGGCAACACAAGTGAAGCACCAAGGGACTGTAAGCTAGCATTACTCTGGCACTCAGAGGTCTCCTGGAGCACTCCAACTGACCAGCGTGTGTTAGAGCTAAAGGAAGGTCCCCTGAACATGGGCTTGCAACCTGCCCCAGTGGTTGGTGCCATCCTCTTCCTCTGGGTCTGTCCAAATTTCCTTAGAGGACTACATTTCCTGTGGGGGTTGGCCTTGTCCACTCCCAAAGTACTTACGGCCCATGCTGTGATGTCAGCTCTCACGGGCAGGAAGGGGGTCAGTGCCCCTATTTCTGTCTACCACTCATTTTGCCCTAGGATCATGGTCTATCCAGGATGCTGGACCACTCTGCTGGCAAAGAGGGTGCTGCCAGAGGAGTGGGTAGCCACTGGCCTCTTAAGGCTGTGGACAGGGACACAGCAGGCCAGTTAGCATTCACATGGGTTCCGCCTCTACCATGCCTCGCGGGTCCCTCCAAGACCCATGGCGGGATGTGACAGAGAGCTGAAGTCTTAGGTTACATCGGCAGACAGGGTTGCGAGCCTGTGAGATACGAATTTTGAGGGACTCCATCGATACCTACATGCCGAGGAACCCAGGCACCGTTTCTCGTTTGTGTTATTTATCCTTGTGACAGATAACATTCCTTGAGTGCCCGCTGTGCCAGGCACTGTTTTTTTTTTTTTTTTTTTGACACCAGGGATTGAAGCTATGGCCTTCACACTGAGCTATACCCCCAGCCCTTTCCAATTTTTTTTTTTTTGAGACAGGGTCTTGCTAAATCTCTAAATTGCCCACAGTGGGCTCAATTGTGCGATCCTCCCGCCTCAGCTTCCCAGAGTGCTGGGGTTAGTTACCACCACGCTGGCTTCCAGCTCCTTTCTTAGTTATTATTTTGAGACAAGGTTGTGCTACATTGTGTGGGCAGGATTTGAACTTGCAATCTTTCTGCCTCAGCCCCCCAAAGTGCTGGGATTACAGGCATGTGCCACTGAGTCCAACTCAAGCACTATTTTGAGGATGCAAGTCTTATGATAACCCTATCAATATTCCCATTTTATAGAACAGGGGACTGAGGCACAGGTAGGAGAAGTAACCTGATGAAAGTCACTGGATATTTGAACCCAGGCCCCTCATGGGGTGGGGCTGTGATTAATGCTTCTCCCCCCTCCCCAAGCAGGCACATAATGCACAGGGAAGGCACAGATATGCTGGCAGGGACATAGGTGCAGGTGACAACGGCTTTGTTCCCTGGAAGTCGTGAATCAGAGCTGTGAGGGAGTGGAGGCGGCTAACAGCTGAGCACCAGAACTCCATCTGTGGTCTGCAGGCACCCTGGGGTCCCCTCTGTCAGCACCTCCCCCATCTGCTTCTTCCCTGCTCCAGCTAAGCTGAGCCCAGAGACGGGGAGACAACGATGCGGTGCAGGGGGTGACTTCGGACTTAATATCTTTGTAACCATATTGCAAAGGACGTGCTAAGAAGGAGTCTTATGCTTAATCTTTCTCTTTTATTGCTTTTTCTCTTGTATGATTTAACCTTGTGCCAGGTATCAAGCTAGATAAATAAAAACTTTTATTTCAGATTAGCCCCGGCTGGGGGCCACCTTGAAAGCCAAGCAGGTACCCGAGGCATCCGATGAGAAGGGATCAGGGATCTGAGCTGCTGAGAGGGGCTCAACTTCATTTCAAAGCCCCCCAAAGGTCCTGAAGCCCTTTGCTGAGGCAGGGGCCACAGGCTGTGCCCACAGCTGGGGAGGGGCAAGCAGGCAGCTGGGACCCAGAGTTCCTGGTCCCCTTCCTCGCCTGCCCCCTACCTGCTCCAGGTGCTTTCTTCTGATGCTCAACCCATGTAGGGATGCTGCCCGCACTGAATCTCTACTAAAATGTGAGTCTCCCTATGATGGTAATGTTGGTCTTTGCTTCCTGCTTGGTCTCAAGACCTAGTATAGAACTTGGTACACAGTAGCCACTCGATTAATGTGCACGGGGTAACTGAATGAATGAATGACTGATTGAATGAATAAATCCTAATCCAGTCCTGTACACAGATTAGCAGGCTGACAATGACCACTCCATGTATGGGCAGAACAGTTGCTTGGGGCAGAAAGAGAATGGATTTTGGTAGCAGGAAGTTTTGGGTTTGAATTCTGGGCCACCACTGTGGTGTCACAAGATCTAAGCAGGTTCTGTGAGCTCAACATGTTTCAGCCGTTATCTGTAAAAGGGCTCTCCCAGCCCTTCTGGGAAGGTTATAGCAAGGGTGGGAGACGATGTTACAGCCCAAGGCAAACACCCACATTCAGAGAGAGAGACAGGCAAGACATTCAAGGCAGCATGGTTTATAACAGCAAAAATCAAGCTCTACACTCATGGACAGGAGAATGGACACAGTAACTATGGTGTTTTCACAGGATGGAATATTATACAGTAGTGACAACGAACAACCGATACCTACACCAGGCAACATGGATGGCTCTAGGATGCTAAATAGAAAACATGGGTCTCAGGAAGCTATGTATTGCATGATACTTAAAAAAAATAAATTTCAAAGACCAACTAAATCCAAGTAATACAGGATCCATACACATAAAAACAAGATATTTTCTAAAAGGAAAGGAATAAGAAAATGGGAACACAAGGATGTGGTTCTTGGGACGGGGCAGGGTTGGGGAAGACGAGAAACTCGCAGGGAGATGTGAGATATGTGTGGTGGCCTGGGGGGTTGTGGCTGGCAGGTTCTCAGATGTCCCAACACTATTAAATAAGTTAAAAATAAAATAAAACAGACCCATGCCTGGGCCAGTGTTGATTGTGAGTCAAGAGTTATGTGTAAATCAATTCTGAGGACTAGTGGTGTAGAGAAGGCAAACTAAATGGTGGCTAATTTTATAATTCCCTCAAGTCCTCCAAGCCCTTGGAAGTCAATACAGAGCAGTTGTCTTTGAGATTAGGACAAAGTGAAAAGAGTAGAGAGAAAGAAAAAAAAAAAAAAAAGACAAATGCCTGTTGACATATGGAAACCAGGCTAGAGTCTCCTCGACCCCAAGCAGACTTCAGCCATGAACTTGAACCCTGAGTGCCTCTCGCTGAAGCTGCCTTGGCCCCAGCAGGATCTGCACAACCCGGGCAGCCTGAGCACAAGAGGCTCTGAGCTGAGTTGGCTGATTAAAGGGCTCGCGGCTCCACTCCCTGCCCAGCTGTGCAAGGGAACTCAAGGGCCCGCAGCAAGGGAGGCCTGGCAGTGCTTCTGCAGGGACAGTGGGCATCCAGGAGGCCACTGTACCCCAAGCAAGGGGCATTCCTACCCACAAGAGGAAGTTGAGACGCAGAAAGGGAGAGTTTCAGATCTGTTGCCCTGAAACCCTAAAAGTCCACTGACCAAGGTGATTCACAGATGGGAGCAAGGGGCAGCTCAGGCTCCGATGAACAGCACCCAGGGACCTGTTAAAGGAGAGGATGCCAGCCAGGATCCTGAGCGTGGCAGTGAAGACTCGGGGTATTTCGAGGGCAGCACACAGAGCAGGAGTTGCTGGCTGGAAGGCAGCACGGCCCTGGGAGAGCAGGGACAGGGACAGACCACAACTTTGCTGGGCTTCCCCAGAGGAGCTGCCAGACCGTGTGATGTATTGTTGGTTTGGTCTGGTGGCAGAGAACTGCAAATAATAAGCCAGTGTGTTTAGATAATTAAATTAAAAAGCCTCCAGGGATGGTGTGCCTAGATATTTTTGAAGAAAGAGAGCCACGGGGATGCCAGAAGGGTAAGGTTGGCATCCCTGCTCCTCATAGCTTGAGAGAGAATGCTGATCAACTGCTAGTGTCTGCTGAGGGCAGGGCAAACAGGCTCAGAGGCCCATCATGTGCAGGGATCAATTAGTGCTGTCTGCTGGGATGAGGAACAGGTGTTCAGGATGGGTCTAGGGTGATGCTTATCCTACAAATGTGCCTCCTTTTGCCTAGGTCACCTGGACCCCAGAAACCCAGACTCAGAGGTTGAAGCTTCTCGTCTCCTCCTGTTCCCGCATCCTGTATTTCCAGAATATCACCAGATTCTGTTCATCCTCCTGAACATCTCTGCAGCCAAGAACACTTGGGTGAGGCTACACTGGTGGTCTGTCAGTGGACCTTCCTCATCCATGGCTTTCTGCTCTAATCCACTCCAGGCCTGAATCTCCAGGGGGCCCCAGCTCACCTTCCAGCCCAGTCACACTGAAGGACCACCACATTGTTGCCTTAACACTTTCCACCGATAGCCCACCTCACCCCTCTCTGACCAGCTCTCCACTCCTCCCTGGTCATTTATCTAGTGCCAGCCATACACCCTTAAGTTCTGGGGCCTCTGTTCCCTACCCCCTGTGTTCCCCAGCTAGGGATTGTTGTGCCATTCAGATTTCCAAGCAATTTTATTTCTCGAATTCTGACTTCTCAGAGGGAGAAAAATGCCAAGCATCTTCATCACAAGTCTTTGATATGCATGGCATGATGGTCTCCTGTGATAGCTGTCCCCACCAGGCTCTGGTCAGGGCCGATGCAGTCAATGACACACATAGCAGGTGTGGGCTTATGCAAGTCTGACTATAACTGATTATCCCCACTCCCTGTCTACAAACACACACACATGCACATGCAGCCCACCCTTCAAAGTACTCCGTATATCTTCAAAGGGCCTCCTGACTTGGTAGCATTAAAATAAAACCCAGAGACGAGCATTAGGGAAGTCTTTGTCCTGCAGTAAGATACCTGGCTGCATCCCCCCACCCCCACCCCGCCGCCCTCCGTGATTCCACAGTAAGGCCACTGCCTTTCAGGCTGGGAGTGAGGGATTTTGGCCCAGGTGCTTCCCATCTAATCTTTATTCTCCAATACTTCTCAACCTTCTTTTTGTTATCACCTACCCTGCCTGCCCCAAGAGTCACTTAAGACATGTTTTCCAAACTGCTTCCTCACCTCTCCATGTGGAATCTCATTACCATGGGTATGATGTGCACTTGAGTATTCAACACAGAGAGTGGGGTATTTTTCACCATTCCAAGCACACAATTTCACCCCCTTGGGGTTGATAGTGCCCATTATGCTCTTCTAGACCAGAGCTTCTCAAAGTACAGTTCCTGGATCAGGCCATACAAAAGCTGGTGACCTGGGGAGCAGGCTTTGAGAACCAATAGAATGTCTTCTGTAGCCCGAGAGACTTGAACTCAAATACCTGCTCTACCACTAAGCAGCTGAGACCCTTGACCAGTGTAGGTCATCTTGGAGCCTTGTTACCTTGTCTATACAATTAAGTGGCGTTCTCTCCCTTATGGACTGCTACACAGGATAACCTGTGTCTGGCCTCGGCCTGACACACGGCAGGCATCCAATAAATGGAAGTCCCCATTCTTCTTGCTGTGGGGCGGTAGATGACAGATGGGGATGGAGGTGGAGGCTGTAAAGCAGAAAGTGGAGGAGAGCTCTGCTATGGGTTCCTTTAAACCCACTTACTTCTGGTAGCCAGGGCCCTTCTGACACTGGAGGGGAGAGCTTCAAATGACAGAAGTCATCTGTCTAGTGTGTGTGAGAAATCTGCATGGCTCCTACAGGGGCCGAAGGATTTGCACAGCATCAAAACTACCTAAAAGGCAGGTATAATTGTTTGGATCAAAATTTTCCCCCAAAATGCTTGTGTTTGGAAGGTGACTGAATCATGGGGTGCTATATTTATCAGCCTTTGATGAACTTATAGCTGAATATACTGTTGGAAAGTGAGGTGTGACTGGAGTCACTACAGAGATGACCTACAAGGGTACTTTTTGCCCCTGGTCCCTTCTCTCTCTCTCTCCCTCTTCTTGCTTTCTCTGCTTCCTGGCTGCCATGAGATGAGCAGCTTTCCTCCACCACGTCCTTCTGCCATGACACTTCTACCTTGGAGCCAGTTAACCATGGACTGAACCCTCTGAAACTGTGAGCAAATGTAAACCTTTCTTCCTTTAAATTGTACATGTCAGCTATTTCCTCCCAACAACTAAAACTAATACACAAAATCAAGTCATGGGCCACTGGTTCCTCTTCCAGAGTACCTGGTGCAGTAGATCCGGTGGGGAGGGTGCCTAAGGGTTGCCAGGTGATACATTACTGCCACAGACCAGCTGTGAGAGCCACTGCTCCCTAGGGTGGGGGAACAGGAGAGGAGAAGGGCCTGGACCCTGCTGGCAGAGGAAGGTAGGCAGCATCTTGAGCCTCATAGTCTTGGTACTGACAAGAAAAGCCTTCCACCTGGACTCCTGCCCATCTGGGAGGACCGTGCTGGGAGTATGACCACGGCCATAGTCAGCAATAGGGCTTCTGACATCAGGCGTGTACCTGTCTGCTGAGAGGTGGGGAAGAGGGAAAAAGCTAACATCAGTGGGAGGCCAAATAGGTGTCACCATATGGCAGATGCTCACCAAATGCCAGTCATTTTATACAATGGGATAACTGACTTTTCTTCAGCTTGATACAGGTAAGATTGACAAATAAAACTTTGTTATATTTAAGGAGTACAAAGTGGTGTTTGGATCTATGCATTTCCTGGTCAAACAAATCATGCAACCAAGTTAACTAACACATCCACCACCTGACCTTATTACTAAGTTTTTGGGTGTGTGGTGGAACACTTGAGATCTACTGTCTTACCAAGTGTGAAGTGTGGCTTCATTATTAACTTTATTCATCACACTGGACAGTGGTCTCTGGAACCTGTTCATCTTCTAGTTGAAAGTTAATAGTCTCTGGGTGGCATCTCCCTGTCTCCTACCTGCCAGGCCCCAACTCCCTGGTAACCTCCCTTCTACTATGAGCTCCACTTTTATTTCACGTTTTACATATGAATGAGATTGTGTAGTATATGTCTTTTGGTGTCTGCCTTATTTCACTTAGTAGTGGCCTCTGAATTCATCCATATTGTCACAAATGACAGCATCTCATTTTGTTTAGAAGACTGAATAACATTCCAGTGGGGTGTGCGTGTGTGCGTGTGTGTGTGTGTGTGTGTGTGTACAGTCATGTGTCACTTGGCAGGAATGTGTCCTGAGAAATGTGTTATGTGATTTCTGTCATTGTGTGAACATCACAGAGAGTACTCGCACCAACTAAGAGGACTACGATGTCCCTAGGTGACTTAACTTTATGCAACCACCATTGTACACGAGACTTGTGACTGTGACCACACTGTGGCTGCTTCCATATAGTGGTTCTAGGGGACAGTGCTGTGGTGAACATGGGACACTTGCTTTTCTTTGCACAGATCTATGAGAACAAGACCATTGGCCCCAATGAAAAGATGGGGAAAAGAGTGATTCACTCAGCTCACTTGGCTTGGAGAAGAACAAATAGTGTTTGGAAGTTAAATTAAGCAGCTCCTCTGCCCAGGGCCCTCTAATGGTGCCAGGTCCGGTCATCTCCCTTGCCAACATTACCTGTCCCTTTCACAGCATGGTGAAAGTTGCCCATTTATAGGTCTGTCCCCTGACCCAACTTTAGGCTCCTAGGTGCACAGGATGAGAGCCCCGCTGGGCTTCCATTACCACTGCACAGATGGAAAACAGATGCTTACAAGGTCACAGCTGGTCAGAGTCAGGGCTGCCCACAGATGGACTGGGAGCCCATGTGTAATTTCAAGTCCTCTATTGGCCACAACAAATAAAGAAATGGACAGCACTGATTTTGGTACTAGGTTGTATGTAGCTCAGCACATCCTAAACTTGATCATTTCAAATATCATCAATATAAAACATTCTTATTATTTGGGCAGTGGTAGGAATTGAACCAAGGCACTCGTGTATGCTTGTGCGAGTGCTTTCCTGCTGAGTCACACCCCCGGGTTCCTAGATAAAACATTATTAATGTGATACTTTGCAGTCTTTGTTTCATCCTATGTCCTCAAAATCTCGTGTGCTATTTTTACAGCACATCTCAATTCACACATCTCAAGTGCTCCATAGCCATGTGGCTGGCAGTACTGGAAACCACCACCATGGGCAGTGACCCTAGCACCTGTGTTCCAGTCTCCAGAGTGCTGAGGACCCCTAGTCCTGATATTTCCTTGACATTTACCAACCTGAATGTTCTATGGCCACTGAGACCCACCAGCACCATCCATCCATGTGGGGATTTGTAACCCCATTCCATGGATGAGGACCACAGGACCAGAAGAAGTCAAGGTTGGACACACTGCCGGCAGGTGGCAGGGCCTGAAACTGACAACTCTGGGCCCCAGTTCCAGGGCTCTGCACAGGGTGGGTACAGCTGCCCCTTGAAGCAGGATTGTCTGTCTGGCAAGGCAGGGATGAGGCCAGTGCGGGTGTCGGCTCAGACAGCAGGGTGGGCTGGCAGTTGGGGACAGGAGCTCACTGCCCCTTGATTTGGCCTGGCTCTGCGGGCAATGATGGCCCTGGTGCGAGGCAGGGTACGCACAGGCTGGGGAGCAGCCGGGCCTGTGCCAAGTCCTCTAAGGGAAAGAACTTTGTCATTCCTCAGTCCCAGTTTAGCCACGCAGAGCTGAGAACAAATTGATGGCAATGGGGCCATAACTTACCTCTGAAGGCCTCTTTGTTCTTGGCAAAACAGAGGGGTCATTAGTAATGGGGAAAGCACTGGTGTGCAGACATAAATCCCCACGGCTGTGGGGCTGATAAACAGCCTGGAGGGGCCGGGGCCTCGGGGTGCCGGTTAACTGCACGCCATGGGTCACTTGTTGACTCAGGCCCTCGTCCACCTGCGAGGGGCAGGTGGGTCTCCCCATGTGCAGTCAGAGTCACCACAGCACAGGCTCTGCCCTGAGTCCCCCACCTGGGCCCTCAGGACCCTCACCTGCGTCCTTTCAATGCGAAATGGTCCCTAAGCACCTGGGGCTAGAACAGGCTGGTGCTCAGGGCCAGCATGGGGCAGGTAGCTGAGAGGATGCTCCCGAGGTGGCAGGAAGACACGAGCCATCCTTCTGTCTGCTTCCGGTTAAATAGGAAGCAGCTAAACCATCCAGCACAGGGCTGAAAACCAAGGTCCCCAGTGAAGTAAGTGCATGAGACAGACTTGAACAGATGATGTTCTTTTTTGTTTGTTTGTTTGTTTTTTCTGAGGGTCTCCGTATGTAGTCCAGGTTGGCCTTGAATTCACAGTGCTCCTCCTGCCTCAGCCTCCTGACTGCTGGGATTATATGTATGCACTGCCACACCTGGTTGGCAGACAATGTTCTTTTCAGCAATGTCTGAGGAACTGGCCAAGGACTGTAGAGATAAGGCCAGATCCCAGTCTGTCCTCCTGCTCTCTGGGGACTGAGTCCTCCTGCCCACCTGCCTCCAGGCTCACACTGGCTCTCAGGGTGGGAATGACAGCCCAAGCTGGGAGAGGTGGGTGAGCAGGAACACTGTGAGGCCAGTTCAGTGGAGGCAGGCAGGGTTGGCAGGGAAAAAAGGGACCACCCTTTCCCCAAGCTGTTCACTGTCAGAGGAGCAGTGTGGGTGATAAAGACCTATGAGACCAAGGATCAGGGCCACCCTGTAACTGAGATCCAAACACAGACCTACCCAGGATCGCAAGTATCTGACCCAGGAGCTGCCCTCACCCCTCCCACACCCACAGTAGACTCTACCAATTGAATACTGCACTGAGCCTGTTTAGCTTCAGAATCCTCTTCAAGCAGCCATTACCAATCAATCAAAGCTGGTGTCGACTGAACCCATCTGTCATTCTTTCCAAAGGCTCTCAAGGCTCATCCATGCTAGCAGTGGGGATCTTATAAAGCTATACTAAGTGCTCTGGCCTTCTAGAAGTTTCTGCTCCCTGCCATATCCTCCACATGCTTCTCCTCTGTGTGGTTCCCTATTCTGATCTCTCTATTCATCCTCTGGTTTGCACCTGGAAATGTGGCCCCGGGGGATGACGTCCCTGGGAGTCCCTTAGGACATGGCCACAGGTTGCTGTCCACTATTCCAAGCTCCAGAGCCCTCCAGCCTCCTGCTCCAAGGGCGGGAGATCAAGGGTGGGGCCATGTTTGAAGGCTGGAGAGGGCCAAGGTTTTAGGCTGGGGACCTGGCACCCAGCCCACACCTGGATGTGCCAGTGTCCTAGAGGACCAGTTCCTAATGTGACTGCAGGAGTTTCCCATTCTAGATAGGCCCCAGTCAAGCTGGGAGATGTCTGGAACTAGCCCAGGGGCAGTGAGGATGCAAGCAGACACTCTTCTTCCTAGAGCAAGGTCGTCTTCATGCAGCCACTTAATTTCTGCCCAATTTCAATGTCTGTAGGGTTCGCTGGTGTTCCTAGGTCTCAGCACAAGACCCTCATTACAAGGGACAATGGCTTTGCTTCCCAATAGGCAGGACTCAGGAAGCTCAAGCCAGCAGCTGCAGGCCCCAAAGCCCTGCCCCTATTCTGCCCACAAGGAGAAGGCCTCTGGTTCAATGGGGGACCCTGCCTTCCTATGGAATGGCTTCCTTCTGGGGACTGCCTCCCCCACATCTTGGCCTGACAGCCACCTACACTGAGTGCCTGGGAGCTGTGGCACAGAACCTCTCCCGAGCTCCACTCAGCCCCACAGGACCAGAATTTCCACAGGCACCAAGGATTCTGCACTTTCGATGGGAGCCCCAGGCAATTCTGGGGTGCACTGGAGATTGAGAACTCGTTCTCCTTCAGTGATATTTACTCATACTTTTATTCCACAAGTACATGTTAGGGTTCACTCCGTGCCTGGACGCTAGAATAGGGAACTGGGGAGCACAGCCCCTGATCCATGCTCCTGCTGACCCTCACCCCCTGGGCTGCATTTGCTCTGGGCTCAGGGGCTAATAATCATCATGCCAGCAGCTGCAGGGCCAGGGTAT